>JAGYYJ010000895.1:0-117293 GCA_019671005.1 Hibiscus mutabilis | reverse complement strand
AGTCATATTGCTACCATTTATCATTATGGTTTTGCCAATCTTATGATGCGGAGGTATGTTTTTGTTTTGCTTGTTATTGGTGTGATTTTTTTCCTAAAGCTTTTTTCAACTTGGCTTGATAATGATATATGTAATCTTAATTAAAGGTATGTGGAGGCTATTCGTGAATTCAATAAGATTCTCTTGTATATTTACAAGACAAAGCAATATCATCAGAAATCTCCACAGTATGAACAAATACTGAAAAAGAATGAACAGATGTATGCCTTGCTGGCAATTTGTCTTTCACTTTGTCCCCAAGCAAAACTTGTCGAGGAGACTGTGAACTCTCAGTTGCGAGAGAAATATGGTGAAAAGATGGCTAGGATGCAAAGATATGATGATGAAGCCTTTGCCATCTATGATGAGCTCTTCTCATATGCATGTCCCAAGTTCATTACACCTTCAGCGCCTAGCTTTGAGGAGCCCCTTGTAAACTACAACCAGGTAATGGTTTTATCTTTTTTAGACAATCTTAAGAATGATCTTGGTGGAAGTACATTAATGAAATCATTTATGTTTGTTCCTTTTTTTATTTACATCCAAAGTCCTTTAGTTATCAAACAGACATCCAAAGTCCTTTGATTGTTGAGGAAAGAAAGTAAAAAGGTCATTTGGCATGTTGTTAAGCTTGGTCTTCTTATCTTCTCCTGCATTTCTTTTAATATATATTTTGTGTTTTGTACCTACCTTGCATTTATTTACACGCAGGATGCCTATAGACTTCAGTTGAAGCTGTTTCTATATGAAGTGAAGCAGCAACAGTTGTTATCAGGTGTCAGGACATTTCTCAAAGTGTATTCAACTATATCTCTTGGGAAGCTTGCAAATTACATGGAAGTGGATGAACCCACTCTGAGGTTGACAACAAATTTTTCTTCGCAAGTCTTTTAATTTCAATGTTTGCTTCATTTATTGTATGCTGACCTTGCCTCATGTCTTATAGGAGTATCTTGTTTATGTACAAGCACAAAACTCATGCTGTTGATTCTGATGGAAAGATCATCTCTAATGCTGATGTGGACTTCTACATTGATGATGTAAGTTAAATTTTTAGCTTGCTAGCAATTTTTTGTCCATATGCTCTCTTGGAAAACAATATATGGATTAATCTGAAACTAGCTAATCTATGGTTTTGGATAATATTATACTAGGCTTTTAAATATTTGGCCTTTGGAGATTAGAAAGAAAATCTCTTTTCTTTAACATTCAGAGTAATGCTTTGCTTTGTTTTGATGCAGGATATGATTCATGTTGTTGAATCCAAGCCAGTTAAAAGATACGGTGATTACTTCCTGCGACAGATTGTCAAGGTATGGTGTGTGTGTGTGTGTGTGTATATGCTTGCATGACCAATCTTTTGGGATTCATTTAGGTAATCTTTTTTCAACTTTCTATTACAGCTTGAAGGAGTGATAACTGATATGGATCGGATAAAGCTGGAGTAGACTGGCTGCCTACTTATCTTGCATGAGCTTGACATATTTTACTTCGATTGTTTTAGTTTTATTTCAGAAATTTATGCTATTTATATGGAGTTTTAATTCCCTTGTTAATTAATGGAATTTTGTTAGCCTCTGATCTTTTGTTGTTTTTCCCACCTGCTGTGGTATTTAACCTAAAAGCTACAAATAATCCAATTCCTTTATGAGAGCACTGTAAGAGCGGCGTCAAAAGGGTTTATCCTGGTTTTTGAATTGTTGCTATCAGAGTGCTTCCATTTTTTCCACCATTGAATGAAATAACAAGGTTACAAATTTTTGAATTTCTATACATCAAATAAACAATGGAAATGTGGACGCAATAAAAATCAAATTTTATCAATGGGAAAAGATTAAACAATATTTTGATTAAAATTTTATTTACCTATTACCATGATCATCAGTGCTCTTTTTCAATCAAAGAAAGAACGAAAGAAAAACATCATTGTTAAACTTCCTGAGACTTTATTACCAGACAAGCAAATTGTTGTGCAAAATCATTTCTGAAAGTATCACTCTAATTTCGTTTTTTAAAAAAGCTAATTCATTAATCCATTTGACTGCAAAAAACTGAAAACAAATTGAAAGACTTTGTAAACAAGAAAACAAAAAGGATTGAATAAAGATGAGATTTTTTGAATTCAAATGATAAAACTATCTCAAACCTTTTAAAAAGGAAGAAGATGGGCTTGAGAAACTCATGGCTGCTGAGGACTTCCCAGTTTTCAGTCCCCTTTCCTGGTGTTCCACATTCACTGAAATCAAGTATCCTGCGCTCTGTCTGCAAGAAAACCAAATCGCCATATAATCCTGAATGGATTGCACGAAGGAAGAAGGATGATGTAAATCATGGTTTATAAGTAATACCAAGATATTTGAAGTCAAATGCGAAAATGGTTCTCCGACTGGTTATTCTCTTTGTCCATGTTATTTGGATTGTCGATGCCTTTTCCTTTTATAATTGATTCCGGAGTTTCATTCCCCAAAACATCCAAGGCATCAGCATAAGCAGCTGCAGTATGCTTACTTAATTGTTTCATCAACCCAATGGCATCGTAGCTTCTCTCCACAGGGCTCATAAGATATCCTATGTCCTGGAAACAAAATTCCAATTATTAGCATAAACAGAAAGTTTAAGTTCTAAAAATGTACCTCTAGTTTACCTCAATTGTTATTTCTGTGTCAATTCTTGGACCGGGAACGAAAGAGTTGATAAACCAAGGAGATTTCCATGCTGATGGAGATTCAATACTTCTTTTGAATGGAGTATCTCCAAATCTGCCAATCCATATCAAGCGAGCAAAACAATAAAACTACTATAGCAATATGATAACAATAGGGAGCAGTTCTAATCTTACATATTATAACTTTCCGTAGCAGCATTATTCCCAGTATTATCAACCAAATTCTCTAGAGTTGCTGATGAATCAGTACATTGTACTGTAGTATCAGCAACTGAGTGGCCTTCAGTCTTCTTTATTTTCAGAGTAGGGGAGCTAACAACTATGCATGCATTTCTTGGAGTTCGCATTTTTGAAGACAACAATGATCTGTCTGCATTAGGACCAACATGATCAGGAGAAAACAACAATGGATCATTTAAATTACGCTCAACAAGCACAGCAGCAGGCTGTTGAACCTGTCAAAAGTATATAGGAAAATATTAGTAAATAATAAATCAATTCACTATTAGATGCAAAATGGAATATAGATGCAGTAAAGAAAAAAGAATTAAGACCAGTATTTCCAATTTTGTATATGTATATATATGAAGAACTCACAAATTTGTAAGAATCAGCAATTGCAGTCTTGCCCTTGGTATGAATTTTGCAGGCTTCCTTTTCTATGTTTCCTTGGGAACTAGTTCCATTAGAATCATTCTTCTGAGCTCCATCATCTAAAAATTCAGTATGATCTCCCCCATTGATGTGTTCCTCATCAATGCAGACAATGGAGACACTGGAGTTGGTTTTATGTTCAGATGGGCACACTTGTGATGTGTTGCCAGTCCCACTCTCATTGAACATTACATCCAAGCAAGAGAAATCTTTGGTCAAATTGGATGTCATATCAGTTTCAAGCTTTTTCTCACTTCGTCTCTCTGATAAAGGAGACAAAAGGTCACAGTGGCGTTTCTTCAAAATGGATGGTGTGCCAGTAAAAGTTTTTGCAGCACTTTTCAGCAGAGCATCAGGACTACTGTCCCGTGACGGTGAATCCCACAACCGAAATGGACTGATGCAGTTCATAGTAGACATCATGTATTCTTGCTGCATATCACAGCCAGAGGGTACAAGGTCACAGCTGAAAAATGGAATATCCAAGCTTGGAAATCGAGGAGGCTCATAACATAGACCTCCAACATCTTGATCTGCAGGCAAGGTTGGCTTAACATCCACGCTAGGACAAGTTTCTATTACATTTGATTGTAAACCAAAAGTATTCACTGGAACCAACTTCCGAGAATCCTTGTCAAGGTATGATTGCTCTTGCAGGTCTGTATTATCTGTATGATCATCACTGGTATATATAAAGCCATCATGTGCATTCATAGTAAATTCTTGCTCTTGATTTGAAAAAGGTTGATCGTTTAACTGACAAGGCTCACCTCCAATCATTCGTGTACCATCCTCAACTGAAAGAAGTGAAGGAGACACAAAAGATTGACAGCATGAGGTTGGCAATACTTCAGACCTTGAAGGACAATTAGATTGTAAGCCTGGAGTTCTTCCAGTTTCAGATATTTGGATGTCTGAAGCCTGAGAAAGTGATGCATTTGTGAAACCACCCATTTCAACCATATTAGATCTTTGTGTAAAATTTTTAGAGGCAAAGTATCCATCATTCCCTGCCTTTGAGAATAGGACACTACAGCATTCATCATCTATAGTCAACGTTTTTTCTGGATTGTCTGAAGCTGTAACCATATTTATGAAAGGTGTAGGAGCACTTGATCCTTTAGAAGACTGAAATGCAATATTCATCACTTCAAGGCTTTCGCTGGTGTCTAAACAGTTATTTGGTCCTGATGATTCTTGCCCCAAATCCAGAGAAGAAATATTAGGTAGATCTGGTAAACCAAACTGGTAATCCCCACTCAAAGAGCACCCTTCACTATGTATTTCTGGAATGGAGAAGTTGACATCTTCCAAAGATGGGTAATACTCTTCTGAACAAGGTGCTGGACTGGAATTTTTCTCCTTTTCCACACCAGGCATTTCAGTGAAGTGGAATTGCTCTCTTGTATGCACAGAAGCATTAGCCAAATCACTTGTAGACTGAGAGCAGCTAACCATAGCTGACTCTTGGCTGCATTCTGATTTGTCCTCTGCTTCTGCCCTAAATTTGGCATCACTATCATCTACATTGCTCTGAATCGTCGAATAAGATGAAGGCATAGGTTGGCTTTGATTTGCAAGAAGTGAGAATTGAAATTGTTCTAGAAGGCCTGATGCTATATAGAGTCCAATTTCTTTTTGATCGAACTGTTCCAGTGATTTTTTATTGCATTGTCTGTCCTGTTACCGGTACAAAGATGGAAATATATTAGCTTCTAACTAACAGAACATTAGAGTTTAGACAAATATCAGCTGATGACTTGCAGTCACAGGAGGAAGCAAAATGAATAAGAGACAAATAGAGGTAATCTCAATATAACTTTGATGGAAAGGTGTGGCCTCTCTGCATATAAGATGACATACCTTCCTGGCAAGAACTTTGAGAGCTCTGCCCATCTATTCCCAAAAATCTGATGAGCACGAATCAGAGCCAACTCTTCTTCTTGAGTCCATGCCTGTTTGTTTATGGCAGGATTGAGATGATTATGCCACCTGCATTAGTACTTATTTGTAAGAGCACAAACGTGAGAAAAAAAAGGGGAGCATTACAACAGCAAACACTTTAATAAAATACAAGAGAAGATGTTTGCAATAACGTCCCAGAGTGAAAAACCTCTCACAAATTGTTAAAATCAACAACATTAAATCAATTCACCAGGCTTAGCTCAGCTGTTGTTATCGTCCTAAGAAAGGTAACATTCTAAGGTTCAAACTCCCCTTCTTGACTTCTCCAAAGTTCTAAATGTAAATGAGATTAAAATATTAAAGTTAACAGTTCCATCATCACACCTTTCTCTGCATTGCTTTCCAATTCGTCCAGGTAAGTGCTGAGCAATGGTTGACCACTTTTTTGGCCCATATTTGTTCACCAACTCAATTATTTGTTCATCTTCCTGTTTAAATTTCTCAAAAGCAACTCAGAATACTTAATCAAGAAAAATCTGTTTGTTCTGTCAGCAAACAACTAAAAGAATTGTTAGAGAAAAAAAATAAAATGAGTATCAAATACAATCACCTCTTTAGACCATGGCCCTTTAACAAGCTCAGGATTCAAGACCTTTTGCCACCTGTGTAAGCACTGTACATCAGTCCGATCCTTGAAACACTCGGCTGCAGATGAACCAGCTTACAATTAGACCATTTAAAACAATGCACACAGAGCTATTATGCCTCTTAAATTCCAGAAGAATACCTATCTTTTTCCAATTTTTTCCTTTAAAACGTTGAACAGCATTGCGCAGAATCTCATCCTGGAAGCCCATATAATCATGTAGTCAAAATGAAAAAGATTAAAAGATATGCATGCCACTAAATTATAGATATTACACTGACACATATTACACTATTAAAGGGTGGGACTAAATCAGTGGACGCAATAATACATGGCAGAAAAAGAGCAAAAAGTTATAAAAAGAAAGGGAATGTCTTAAAACACAAGAGAGCAGCCATAGACTACGATGAATACCTCTTCAGCTGTCCATTGTCCTTTTGTAGAACGTCTTGTAGGACCGGTAGTCCTCCTATAGAAGCAATGCAAAGACAGCAAAGCTCAGCACTTCATAAAATAATCAATTTCTAAAAAATAATATATATATACATACATACATACATTGTAGAGGGAGGGCAATAGCACCCAAGAAACATTAATCCTGGATTTTAATGAATTTTCATTAATATGGTGCTAAAAGAAAAAAAAAACATATCGGTTTAAAAAGAAATACTCATGAAGAGCGCGCATTCTCTGAGCATCATCGCTGATGCTGAGCCCAACCGAAGGGGTCGATACTGTTCTGTCACCTTCCATTGTTCTTTTGTAAATGAATAAAGCTGCATACCGCGATTCCAACTCTACAACGCTTCTCACCGCAATCTACTGTGCAAATCATTAGAAATCAACCTAACTATAAAGTTCCTGCCCACCAAACAACAGAGCAATCAAACATAAAAGGAAAAGGAAATCAGAAAACACGCGCACACACACATAATTGTACTCTAGCAACTTAAAAGTCAGAAGTCAAGAATTTGAAAAATTAGTAAAGAATTCGAGTTAAAAGTGCCTATCAAGATATAAATTTAAATTAATTCAATTTTCAACGACTCGGAATTTGGATAAAGAACCGGCAGTTATTGAAGCAAATTATTAAGTATGTGGCTTAAACATCAAGATCGATGGAATAAATTTCAAACTCGTGAGATGAAAGAAAAATCCCTAAAAAAGAAGATCAAGAATGCACCCACTGAACTGACTCTGAGCTTCGAAACCGAAGAAATGAAGAATCTGATGAGAGAGGAAGTAGAAACGATGCGCATTTGCAGATCCAATCGAGGATAGGTAGAGAAAGCAAAGATTGGGATCTGCAAATGCACTGCGAATATTACAGAAGATGATGAAATGGAAAAGATTAGACAAAGAACAAAGGAAGCCAAGAGAGAGAAATGAAACGGTCTACAAAGTTATTCAAACGAAAGGGGCGGACTAATAGAGTTTCAAACCTTTAGTTAAAGATCGAACATTTTTTTGGATTTTACGGCCCAGGTTTCTCCACCTTGAATTCGCGGCCGTCCGTGGGCCTTTTTTCAATCCTCCGTAACTATCAAAATTTATTGGGTAAAATACACAAATGGTCATTAAACATGCTGAAATAATATTTTGGATCATTCAATTTTCAAAAGATATATATTCGTCATTAAATTTTTGATTCCGTAACAAGATTATCATTAAATTTTTTCAAAAGTTACAAATGGACATTCAAAATAATTCTTAAATTTATCAAAAATTTATCATTAGTGACGATCATTTTTATTCTAAAATTTTTAGTATTCAACTAAAAAAAATTTTCAATGATTTAGTATCACTTTTTACCCAAATTTATTTTTTAAATTAGATTATTTTTCTGAACAAATAATAATAAAAGATAGGAAAAATAAATTTCATCCAACTTAAGATGAAAGAAAAATCCCTAAAAAAAAATTTAAAATCAAGATCACCACCCATTTAAATGACTAAACCATTATATTATTTTTCTGAAGAAAATTTTAATAATATATTTTAGTCCTTTTATCCAATATATCAATTTGAGAAAGAAAAGATTTAATTAAATAAAATTAATCAACTAATGCACTGCGATTACAGAAGATGATGAAATAAAAAAAATAAAAAAAGAAAAAATAATTTCTTGTTTTGAAAATAAAACTTTGGTCTTTATGTACAATATTAAATGAAAGGGCGGACTAATAGATGAGACTCGAACATTTAAAAAAAAACATATATCAAATATTCAATTTAAAAAATATTCAATTTAAATAAAAAATTTTTAAAAATTTTTCGATATTTGATTTTAAATTATTAAATCACCTTTTAAAATATTAATTATTTTAAATCAAATTTTTTCAATCCTCCGTTTAATATTTTAATAAATTTCAATTTAATTTAAATATAAAAAGAAAAAATATTTGAAATTTTAAATGCTTTTCTTAATATTTTTTAAAATCAAATTGAATAATTTCAAATAAATTAAATCATATCTTTGATTTATCATTAAATTTTACCCTTTATAAAAAATTATTCAAAATTTTTTCAAACTTATATAATTATAATATTAAATAAAATAAATTAAAAATTAAAATAAATTCATCAAAAGGTGATGACAAAAAATTAGTTTTAATTTTAATTTAATTTAATTAAAAATTAAAAAAATTAATTAATATTAATTAATACTAAAAGTGTAATTGACAAATTTTATTTAAAAAACATCAAAATTTAAGATTTTAAAAACCCAAATTTATTTTATTTAACTACTTTGGTTTTAATTTTTTAATTGGGTGGTTTAAAATAATAATTAAAGATAATAAGATTGTTCCTAAAAACTTATTAAATAAGACATTATTGCATCACTTGTTAAATAATTTTACAAACAGTAAATATAATTTCTTATAACTAGTTTTGGTATTTATGTACAATATTACATCCAATTTTTTGTGCAATTATATACATAACTTTTTTGTTGCAATTAGGTACTGATATTAATTTTTTATTAATGTTCACTTCCAATTAGTTTATACTTGCAATTTTAAGTATAAAAACCTGTAATCTTCTACTTCAAGCAAAAATAAAAATTCGGTATCTAATTGCACCACCCAAGACCTCACCCTTTATAAACGGCGAATCATTTACAGCTTGAATTATTTTTTACAGAGCAGTAATAAATAAAGTAATAATTATCCAATACAAAGTAACCTCAAATCATTGTCAAAAAAACTGTCAAATTAAGATTATGCACTTAAAAGGGTAATAAAATGACAGTGAGGAAAGATCGTAAAACAGATCACTTTCCTTCTGGGAGGAAAACAATAATAATAACAATGAAAGCGGACATCATAAACTTGAATGAAAATAAGACGTTTAAAATCAACATTCCAGCTACAAAAATATGTTATATATTAAAGCAAATAAAACTTATGGCTTGCGATTCTAAGCTAAGCACAAGCATAAACCATAAAATAAACAAGCACCATGGCCTATTCACCCCTCCCCCCATGAATCCTTAAGCTATGGTACAAAAATGATCTCAGCATCCATCTAACGCCATAGATCAATGGCTCTCACCTGCTCAAGTTCTTCTAGCTTTGTTTGGGGAATGATTTTCTCTTCCCCAGCCTCGTTTTCCACCTCTGTAGTTCTTTCCTCCCCTGATACAACAGAAAACAGTTTAACAGGTGAATTTACATAGAAGACGGAACATTGAGGGGTTGGGGGGGGTCATAGGGAATTGCTTATCCAAACAAAAGAACAAAGCTGTAGAAAATGTTTGTCGGTACTGACCTTCCTTGAAAGCGCTTGTTTCCACGGAACTTTTCTTGGCCACCACGAAGTAGACTCCAATATTCTTTCTCGGCATCACCTAAAAACATTTCCCAGCTGTTTATCAGTTTCTCATCTAATACACCAGGGTTATTTATCTCGACCTACAGTAATCAGTTCCTCAAGTACAACGTATTATACTGATGTCCGCAAGCTGAATGTTAGTCAATATTGATATAACATGCAACAAAATGAAAAATAATGTTTAAATTAAATGAAATGGAAGTTGCTTCTTTCCTTACCAGTCACAGGTTCTAAAGTGGCAATGAAATTTTTTAAAACCAGACCACCTTCTTTAGCCAGGACAGCAGCAGCACGAGCTTTCTGGGCTGCTTCTGGTGTATCAAACCGAATGTAACCCTTATCCTCACCAATTTTGAAGTCGACAAACTTCACATGTAAAACAATTCATGGTGAGAAATACTTAATAAGAAATCTCAAAATCAATTGTCTGGTACAAGGTCTGTTGCTTGATCTTTCTTCTAGTTTTTCAATTATTAGTTCTTATAAAACCAACTTTTTTTGAAGAAAAATAGTATAATTAAATGATCAATCAAGAAAAGAGAAACCAATATCAATAATACCTTCACGGTGCCAAATTTTTTAAAGGCTTCCTTCAAATCTTCACGCATAACAACATTGAAATCATCTTTAAAAGCAGATGCAGTGGATTTATGTTCTGTATCCTCATTCTTTGAAATGGTACTTTTGGTGCCAGTTTCATCAGCAGCATGTTTATCATCAGTCTTTTCTTCATTGTCTTTGTCATTTGTTGTAGTCTTCTCTTCACTCTTTTCAGTCCCAACTTCCTTTGCATGTTCATCAGAACCATTTGGTTCTGCAGACTCCACAGCTGAAATTTTCTTCAATGAAAATGCAACAAGCAAGCCTTTGGGGTAACTGTGACAAATCATTACATGGAGTTTAATAACAAACAAACAGCAACAGAAAAACTAATGCCAGTTGAAGATTGTGATTAATTACTTGTCATCGGCATTCGAGTGGTTATCACCATTTGAACCTGAAACTGGATGATTATCCTCAAACTCCTCTGCTTCTTCTTCTCTAATAGCATCAAAATCCTTCCTGCAAAGAAAATTGTAAGAACAATCAAGTCAGAATTTTTTTAACAGCAACTACAACCTTTGGTTTCAAATACAACACAATTAGGAAAACAGATTGTAAAAAACAAATAGCAAAAAGTAAAGCTTACTTTGGTTTCAATTCCAACTCAGCTCCAGCAAAAACCAAGCTTTGCTCCAAAACCTTTTGTGCATCTTCCTCAGCTGAGAATTCAATCAAAGCAGTGCCACAAAAATACTTTTTGTTTGCTACATGACGAGGTAACCTCACACTATTAACCTAAGAAATAGGGAAGAGGACAATCAAATTTACATTGAACCTCGAACATATTTATAACCTCTAAAGATATCATCAGTGATCAAATTGTAATTAAAATTAGCAAATGAAAATATATAATAGAACATCCATTACTTCCATAGCGCAAATACCTTAGCATATTGGCCAAAAAAGGCTTGCACATCTTCCATCTTGACATTAAACTCGAAAGGTGATGCAGCAATTGTTCTACTGTCTAATTGCTCAATTAATTCGTTAGGCTCTAATAGAGCAGTGGCTCTACCAACTTTCTTCCCTGAAAGATTGAAACCCACATTTAAAATTAATTAATTATATATAAGCCTTTTTGTCTTAGCTAATGAAAAGAAAAAAAAAAACAAGAAATTCTTTTTTGAATTTGGAAAAACTGACCATCTTCAGAAACCTTGAGGAAAGAGGAAGTTCTGAGAGTTTCAGCAACGGCTTTCAAAGTAGCCTCTGGTACATCTTCTGCCTTCACATCCCTTAAATTCAAATGGCTTCTCATCTTTGAAAACGAACAAATCAATGCTAAACAAACCACTTTTTTATAAAAAAAAATATCAAAGTCAAGAACAACAACAATAAGCAGCATCGAATATGTAAATAAAATATGATTAAAATAACGGGGGAAATAGTTTTTAAAAACAGAAGGATACAGCCATCATTGCTTTCGCTGATTTTCTTCTTGAGAAAGGTATCTCTCGGAATATTGCTATCACTGAAGTAGAACTCTACCTGTAAAATTTTTAAAAAAAATAACCGATTGAAAGGAAAAAGGAAATTAAAAAAAAAGATGGGGAGGGAGGAGGAAATTGACCTGACGAAGAACGGCCTTGGCAGTATCTTCGCTTAAAGAAGGCGTCGCCATTATTGTACGGTAAGTGTTTGAGAGACCAAAATGAAAGGAGATTTTCGAGTTAGGAAAATGAGAGAAGACGAGTGATGGGTGTTTAGGGTTTTGGGGAATTGTTTTAGCTTTTGGAGGGACTTTTATATAGGGTGATTGTGGGCTTTTTAATTTCTAAAGCTCTTTCTTTTGTAACCGTAAACTTAATTTAACTCCCAAACCCTAACTGACACGATCGGAACTTAGGTTCATCTCTGTCCCCTCCACGTCAACACGAATTTTGTTATTCACGTTCCACCCAAGCGTTTTAATGGAAAAAACATAATTTCAAATATAATAATTTAAGAAAAGAGAATAGATTCAAATATTTTTCTAATATCTAGTAAGATTAGAAGATAATATATATGTTTTTTACTTTTAATTTTTTCAAATAAAACACAGGTACGGACTCCGCTACCCAAATTGGAGTCACCTAAACACTGAGACAACTCGTGCATCCTGAATAGCACCAATGGGGGCTTACGTGGTAAAACAAAAGAGATCAAAATCATGGAAATATAGTCTAGTCGTTTGCAAATTAGCAATCAGAATATATGTTAAATCTTAAAAAGATCACATTTTAACCAGGAATAGGGGGATACGAATCATGTTTATGCTGCAACTATAACAGAAGTTAATCTCCCTCACCCTCAACCTTAGGCTTCAAACTGTTTATATTATGGCTTCATTCTATCAAATTTAAGAGTTGAAGCCTAGAAATGACAAATAACGTTATTTTAAATGCAAGTTTTTATTCTACAAATTTAGTTTGTTCATAAGGTTTTTTCTTTTTTCTTTTTTCTTGTTATCAAAGTCGATTGAAGTAAAAATCTCAGGACTGAGGTGACAGCAGGTTTTGGGCAACCATCAGGTAATCTTTAACTGTCATTGAAATACTAACATCATTGAACCCTTCACATAAAATCCTCTTCAACTTCCTGAAAAGATTTGCTTGTCTCAGCAATTTGTTTGTTTGATGTCATATTTTCAGAGACCATGAGACCCTTGTAGCTTCTTATCTCCGCTTGTCTTTCTTTTTCAAGCAAATCAATTTTCATTTTAGATTTTTGTATATGTACGTATCTGTTTATGCATGCAGAGGATAAGACTATGATCTGTAGAATTTCTGATTACAGTATTGGACAAGTCACCTAAACACGGCCGCAACAGGTTCAGATTTTCAAGACATATTTGCATTGGTAGCAGCAAATGAAAGCTGAACACAGGCTCATTCAAACATGAGACATTCTAATCATAGTTTCAAGTCATTAACCATATTTACTAGTGCATAATATACGTATTTGGTCCAAGAAACAATGTTGTACACATTTAAGTAAAAAAACAGCTTATGTCCATTAATCTTCCTAGTTTTTCTAGTTCCTGTCTCAGGTTCATGAATTTACTTGGGTATAACTTTTGTTACCCTAATCAAAATCAAGTAGGACAACTTATCTTGCTCCAATCTCAACATCAAGAATCTGCTATCATATAACTACCATAAGTACAACTGAGTATGATAAGTTTCATAACTTTTCATCATAGCATTTAGGATTTTCATGTTACACACACATCTAAAGAAAACACAAGCTAATGTAGCCAACATCAAATTGACAAAATAAGGAAAGTCCGGTAACCAAATAAGAAACTCACTTTTTCCCTTGTCTGTTGCTTTCTCTCAGCTTTTTCCGCTGCACTGACCGCCTCTCTCTCAGCTGCAGCAACATATCATATTAAGTGGCATTAGTTACATCAAGATTGAATAAACGATTTCAAGAACAACGTACCTAGTCTAGAGTAGTAGAGTATTAGAAAGGCATAACCAGCATTACTGCATACATACTATGATTGGAAAATAAGAAACATAAAAGCAGTAACAAGCAAAATATAAACGACAGAAATCGAACCAAAAATTGTTAATTAACAATGGCAATACTATCTTTAGTTCCTAATTCATCGCAGAAAATGAAACCGTGGATTTGTAAATACCTTTCAAATCAGGGTCCTTTCTACTTTAGTCCTGTTCAACCTGTTAACTATCTCATTTATCCTCTTCTCAACTCTCACGGTCCGGACCTAAATCAAACAATAAAAATCAGACAAATCATCCACTTATGAAGCAAATACATCTTGCAGAACATAATAGTAAAAAGAAATTTACCATCTTGGAATTGTGAAAGCCAACTTGGCCAACATCCATGGAAGGAGTTTTCTTCAAATTGGACCACGGAGTGTAAACAACATCAATATTGTTCACTTTGTTGCCTAATCTCACATAACAATTACAACAACAAAAAAAAAAATTTGTTATATCAAGCATATTTCACTACTAACATTTTCAAGAACAATAAATTGATGAAATTAAAATTAAAAACAAACCTTGAATGGAGTTAGCTTTAACGAGCTGAGCACAATCTTCAAGCAGACCTTCGCTTATATCATCGATGGTTTGTCCTTTTTGAAGTCTTAAATAAACATGGGCAGAAGACATTTTATCCACATGGAACCTGTAATTAAAAACTAAATTCAATCGCCCAAATTTGTATGAATAATAACAAGAACAAAACTGAAGACCCTTTAATTGGTGGAATTCCAAGAACCTCAAGAAAGAAGAAAATTTTTAAGAAATTACCAAATGTCTTCGGGGAAGCCATATTTGATGAGTTCCTCGTTCTCGTACTTGTCGAGACCCATGAAAATGGTGTAATCACCGGCCTCAGGTCGAGCTTTGAAGTAGAACACCATTTTGTTCCCTTTAAATTTCTTTTTTTTCTTTTTTTCCTCTCTTGGAGATCAGAGACAAAGTTAAGGGTTTCTATTTTTCTCTTTCAAGCAAATAATTAGAATCGGATAGCGTTGAAAAAAAAGGGAATTCCCTGTGTTCTTGTGCCTCCGCTTTTCCAAATAAAAGCGTTCCAATTAAGCTACCATCCTACCACCGCCTACCATCCTAACTTTATTTTTTTAATATATATTTAATAAATGCATAAAAATTATTTTTATAATATAACATTTAATTTATTGATCAATTAATTTAGATAAATATTATAAAAATTTATTACAAGTAATTTTTTTTGAAAAAAATATATAAATTTCATCAACAACCAAAAATAATATCGTCTACAAGATCATTTGTCACACAATCTAACATCTCAACAGAAAAATAAAAAAGTTCAATACATGTAAAACTCCAATGAGCGTTTATTGTGAACTTAAACCGAACTAACGGCTCAAACCAAAATAAAATTCCAGGATGATTTGTTAAATAATTTTAGCCTCTTCCAGAACATTAAAAGTTTTTTCATATTTTAGGACTGGTAGAGTGTAATCTGTTAATCAAGCTAATAGAATCACCTTCAATGATCACTTTGCTCTAGCCATTTGAAGCCGCTAGCGTGATACCTTTTGAAAACGCCCAAGCCTCAGCAAGTTCTGCCGTGAGAATCCCATGAATGACTCGGGCATGACCATCCACCATAAGACCGTGTTCTTCTCTGGCCATAACTATATATATATATATATATTTTCGAAATAATTTGACCATCAACATTGATCTTTTACACCGATTCAGAAGGGCATTTCCATCTATTGGATTTAGGGTTTAGGGGTTTAGGCACAATATGACCAAAAGCTGCTGATTTATCATTAGAAATAATCGAGCATAGTCCACTAAACTTTAACTGGCAAGTTTTGGACTTTTGCACAAAATGATTTCTCCTTTTCCATATTTTATAGTTTAAATAAGAAAGGTTGTGTAATTCTTTATCCAATTTCTCCAAGCAAAATCTAACCAACTCTATCTGCCAACAGAATCTTTAGAAATTAAGCTTTGAAAGACCACAATTGTAGTTTAAGCTTTTTTTAGACTTTAAGGCAATTTAAGGTTTATAATTAGAGTCTCAGTTTTCCTTTAGGGTAAAGGACATAGGCCAAGGCCAAGATTTAGGTTTTAATTTTTTATCTTAAACAGGGATGGTATTATAGCAAAACCTCTACAAGAAGATCTTGATCAATGACAAAGTATGGAGCTTTTGAAAGACCTTTCATAGTAGAAAAAAATCTCTTTTCGCATTCATGCTTGTTTAGATCCAATTATACGCTGTTTTGATAGTATATGAGCCAGAAGAGTGATGATACCAACAACTATATATCTCTGAACTGAAGCAATAGGACACCCTAGAATTTTCTCTGCATCCACAGTAGAAAAAACATTCTTAACTTTCCTCACATCCCATCGAGCCTCATCTTGAACCATAAATTCTCCACAAAAATCGCTGAGATATCACAACAAGATAGATTATCTTCTAGGTAATTTTGATCACCTCTCTATCTTCCTTTAAACATTGGGACCTGACTATTGATGCCAATTCTCGCATGAAACTCTTCCTTTAACACTTCTTTTGCCTTGTAAATACTATTCTACACAAAATAATATTATAATGTGGTTTTTTTGTAAATTACTGATTGTTAGGAAAGTTGTTTTATTTAGAACCTTTTAAAGGGATTTTTGTTTGAAAAAAAATAATTGTTTAATAATAAAATATTAAATTAAACATTTTTAAATAATGAAATATGTTTTCTATTTTTCTAAGAGTCTAATTTTGAATTTTCCAAGCCACTGTTCCAAAAATATTTCATTTGCCCTGCCCGATTATAAAACAATCTTATTAATAACAATTAGGATCAATTATAAAATCAAAATCAAACCTAGAGTCTACAGGTTATTTGAAGTGCTTAATATTTTACCTTTACAACTAACTAATAATTGATTGAAAATGTTAATTTTGTAAATTGATAATTATTCATCATTGTTTTATTTGCATTTAAATTGTTTTCTAGAAAAAATAAAAACAATAGTTTGATAATAAAATGTTAAATTAATTGTTCAAAATAATAAAATAATTTTTATTTTATAAGAGTTTAATTTTGAGTTTTCGCTTATGGTCTCAAAAATATTCAAGGTGACTTTGATTATAAAACAATCTTATTAATGCAATTAGTTTTATTTATAAAATTGAAATTCGAACTCTAAAGTCTACATGTTATTTGATGAAATTAACGTTTTATCTCTCGTTACTAGACTACCTAATAATTAGGGATTGCAAAAACTCAAAAACTTGAGAATCAGACTGTTTTGGCACCCAAATTGTCTCAGAAGCTTTCTTTTAAAAAAAAAAACCCTGCACCGGGAGCATTTTAACCATGAAGATTTGATCTAAGTCAAGGCAGACTTTTCATTTATGTTGTAAATTCTAAACCTAGGAATTTATTTATAAATATATATTTATTATATTTTATATATTATATTTAATGTTTTTATTAATTTTTTATTCAGTCAATGGAGTTATCCATATAAGAAAGTTTATTAAAATAATTGTATTAGATGAGTTGGTTTATACTTTTATTATATTAAATTGATAAAAATATATTTTTTTAGATCAATCAATATGAATTTAAAAAAATAAATAAATCAGTATTTATATTGATGTGACATTGATCGTAAAAATGATTGAAAAAATTTAATAAATTCATGTTATATTTTCTTATGAGAAAAATTTTGGTATACCTGTTGTATAATTTTTAGACCACACAACTCTTCCTTTCCACTCAATTCAGTACGCGACATAGCTTTTCAAACAACAATTTTAGTGAGAACACTCGTTTGAGAAGAAATTGACAATTTCATCTTTTTCAAAATACTTGTTTAGGACCAAATCAGACACAAACTAGTATTTGAAATGCTGCAGAGATCGTATGATATTATTTCTTTTACTTTGATGTTTTAAACTTGGCTCGGATCAAACTGTCCTAAAAAACTGATTTCTCTACTATCATTTGTAGATCGGACCTTCATAACTTTTTTTAATCGCTATCAAAACTTGAGAATCAGACTGTTTGCATCCCTAAACTTTTTAAAAAGAATTATATATTTTATATTAATGAAACCCTGCACCGGGAGCACCTCTGGGTAACCATGGAGATTCAGTTGCTATTAAGGCAGACTTTTTATTCGTAAGTTGTACAAGAATAAACCTAGGAATAATCCATCTCAACACATACTTTAGCAAATACAAGTCTTTTTTTAAAAATTTTAAATTTTATTTATTTTAAAAAAATATATTTTATATTGATAATCTAATCTTGACCCTTAAAATTTTTAAACTCTTATATAACTTTATGAAAGTATAAAAGTTTACAGCCGTATTTTTTTTTGTTAACCACCAATATGCTTTGTATTTAAAAAACTCTTAGATCATATTTATATTGACAAAACAAACATTCAGAGAAATGATAATAACAATCAATCAACTTTAGGATATTTTTGTCCGATCAAAACTCGCTTGATCTGAAGGATCTTAATCTCCGATTGTAAAATAGATCTGATGCCCCTGCTTTATCTTGCTTTCTTGCCCGGAGAATTTGATCTCAGAATAATGATGTCTCCAGTGGAATTTACCTGAGCCTGTCTTTTCGTTCCAGTCTTTAAAATTTTGTTCATTTATTTCCCGGTTTTACCCTGCGGCACTTTCTGTAACCCAATGCCCGTTTTTACCTTCTTTAATCAATATATTATCAGCATTTAAAATAATAATAATAATAATAATAATAATAACGTAAAGCTAGAATTCCATTCATCAGTTTTCTTTTCCAGGCGATTCTGAATACAGCATGCAAAGTGAAAATAGAGAGTTCCATACAAAAAAATTGAAATTATTGACAGTCTCCTTTCACCCCGCAAAACCTAACAAATGGAACAAACAGACTGGCTAAATTTACGGGGGAATTGGAGGATTCAATTGAGCAAGAAAAGAAAACCTGACATATCAGCTTTAATACTTGCAGAGGTTTTCGAATCCCATGTACTCCTGCTGCTCAATCTTCCCAAGCATGTTTGATATGCCTACGCCACCTACCAAAACAAAGCCCACAATTGTTTTTTTTTTTTTTTTGACAAGTTTGAAGCAAGAAACGAAGTGTTTGGCAAATCAATTAGAACATCAGAGCTCACCTAGTGATATTGCACTAACAAATATTGTGGATGCGAGAATGAAGATGATCAAAGATGCCCTTCCGAATAAAATTATCATCCGTCGGACGACGTGTTGTCCGACAAGGGCAGCAACGTTAGCTACCGCGGTGAAGTAAAGAGCTATATAAGAAAGTAAAGGAACATGTGACTTCCAGAAGAAAAAAATGTGAAACAACAATATCCTCAAGTAGAGGCAACTTACCATAAGGTACTGGAAAACGTTTCAACAGGTAATATTCTACAACGGACATGGACGAGGAGAAAGTCATGGCAAAGGTAGCAGTTGCACTAGATACCTGCACAGTAAGAAGCCAAAAGATGAGAAATAACAAGCAATGTATAATCTTCCAAGTCATGATAAGAACTGTTTCTCCTTCAAGTTATCATCTTTCCAATTTACATACATCTTTAACAAGGATTTAAATTGCGGTTTGGCCATTATATATTTATCGCAGAAAGAAGATAGAAATTGATATGGTTACAAATATCACGGTTTCAAACTGTGCCAAAATTGTTATATAACAACGTTAAATCTAAACAGAACACTCAAATCTTGAAAACATAGACTCACTTGAGGAGGGACACCCAGCTCCAAGAATAGTGGACCCATGATAAATCCTCCACCTAGGCCAAGTAGACCGCCAACAACTCCAGCTAGTACTCCAAAAGCACAGTAGGTTACAAGCTGGAGCACCCGAAAATTTGTGCCTTGATCTCCCTTGGATGAAATTACTCTACGTCCTTTATAAAGACTAACTGCCTCATATAGAGATACCCCAACTGAAACTGGGATCTGGACAACAAAATGACACATTAAACCATCTAATCAATGGAAAGAAGCAATAGGGGTGAAAGAAGATAGAAATTTACCTGCAGCAAGTTCAACACCCAGTACAATACCGAACAAGTGGCTGTATTATTCTGTTTCCAAAAGTCGTATTTTATCAGTTACGCCTCAATGATTCATACTTGAACCATAATCTATATATATAAAAAGAAAGGCAGAGGAAACATAACCTGGGTAATCTGCAGAACAAGGAATGCAACCCAAACAAAACAAAGGAGTCCAAATTCTTTCCAGCACACGTTCTCCCAAACAGAGACCTGCTATGATTGCATTATTAGTTTTGAGAAGAAAAAAAATGGAACTTATTAAAACAACAGCAGATTACAGTGAACCTACTTCTTTATCTGTGTTGTCCTTAGGAGGACCACTGTTTGGGCCGCTAGGAAGAGGCTTGTAGTCCACATCTCCATTATCAGTATCTGTGTTTTCAAGTCCGAAGGAGAAGCATGAGGAAAGGATAACTAAATGATCTTAAGAACCAATTAAAGGGGAAAAAATCAAGTGGGCAACTGACCGTTGGACGCTGAACGCCTGGCAGCCTCCTAAAATCCAAGACATGCAGCTTTGGGTTAGCAATTAATTTTAATAACATAGACACACCACAAATCGAGTGAGAAAGTTTCGCTAATGTTTTTATTAGATTAAGCAGCAAAGTCAGTTAAGCAACAACATTCTTAATGAAATAATCTATATGTTGTCAGCAGTTATGATATTTTGAAATCTTTTGATTGCTTTAGCCTTTAGGGTGGCAATTTTTTCGGACCCGACGGTCCTGATCCAATAAAGAGAAGTTTTTCTTTAAAATTTGTGTTAGAAAAAAAACCGACTTTTGGAAAGAGTTTTTTTTATTAGGACTTTTGGAAAGAGAATAGGTGAGATTGGGGCTTGTTAAAGTTTAAGGTAAAAATTCTTTAATCCAACCTTACCTAAAGATTTTTTTAATAAATAATGAATTATCACTATGTGCTTCATTAAAACCCCTAAATCTAATCAGAGAAAAATAATACACATAATGATAAGTACAATTGTACAAAATATCATTTGAGAGAACCTCGTCCAATCATAAAGCAATAAAACAAAATTCAACTATCGCCTTCTTCTAGGTTAATTTTAATTATATATATATATGCTTTTTTTATCATATTTACGAAATTGTCATTGTATATATACACTTATATTTCTTTCTTTTTCCTGTTCCATTTTTCTGCTATGTGACAAAACTCTCAAAACCCTCATGTCCTTTTCTTATCACATTTTCTTTCTATGCATGTTCTTTGTTGTTTTAAAATTTTTAAAATATGTTTTAGAAATTTTGTGTTTTCTGGCATTATATGTTCTATGATTTAATTTTTAAATTCTTATGTTTTTATGTTTCAAATTCAGATTTCATATTTGAGTTTTAGATTTGCATGTTGTCTTATTTTTTTTGTTCCATGTTTTTCATCCGAATCTGTTGTTCTTTTTCAAGATTTTTTTTATGTTCGTTTGCAAAACTTTGTTTGGTTAAAAAAATTAATATTGGTGAAGAAGTATGAGAAATTAATAAAAATATTTGGTTGCTGAAAAAAATTTTCACATAAAGCTTGTGCAAACGCAAGAATAGATCAACAAACCAATACCTAATGGATGGATAGAGAAAAAATAAGCAAAACAGTGACCATCCAATCCGCAAAGAGGACATTTTTTGTTTTGACCCCAATGCTATTTAAGATCAAATCAGCATTGGCTGGATGATATAAGATATTATTTTTATATAATATTTAATAATTATTTTTTAGATCATGTTTTTATTAAAATTTAGAGGTCAGGATGCAGACTTTTATTATATTAGGTCGAGGATAAAGACATATAAAAGTTGTAAAAACAGTTTGAAAAAACTCGCTCCAACCATCGGTATGATCAATAGGATACCACAAAACGGTAAAAAATCAACTTATCAATCCGCATTGTTTCAAAAAAAATTCCACACATCATATTAGGCTGAGTTAATAAATTCCCTTTTCATAATTTCTTCCATGTTTCAGCATTTATGAATGCCTTGGTTGAAATTGATGCAAACCATCCAATGAATTGAAATAACAATTTTTGTAGGAATACATTAAAAACGCAGGGAGATCAACAAACCAATACCTATAAAGAGAACAATAAGTTTTTGGTGACCATCCAATCCGCAAAGAGGACGTTAAAATGACTCAAAGTCTTCCCATCATCAGCATTGGCTGGATGACCCAAATCATAATCAATGATAGATGTTTCAGGATGCCGAAGCTTAAGGTTGTAATAAACAGTTGAAGTTTTAGGGTCAAAAAATCCAAAAATCATGGAATTACACAATCATTCATGATAATTTCCTCCTAACATTTAAAATTCTTCAAATTGATGCAATATAATTTTTGGAAGCATTAAAATTAGGACGGTATGGGTTAGATCGGATAGGATTTTTGGTCGACCCATAAATTTATAATAACCCTACTTGATGATGCTTTTTAAAATTAGATTTTAAAAAAAATTCAAAGAAATATTTTTTCATTTTTATTCAGCAAAATAAAAAAAATAAATGAAAAAATAGAGAGTGGTCATTATAATAATTATTTAATTTTTATTCCAAAAATACAAAGATAATTGAAAAAATAGAAATAAGGGCATTATAATAATTATTTTTAAATATTTAAAATAAAAAATGCTATTGTATCAGATAAGGTCAATTCAGATATTTTTCACTCTAAACTCGACTTGACCTTATTCCCTATAAAACTCAATCAGACCCGAACTTAAAGAAAAGATTATATAATATCAGATCAGAACCCATCAATGTCAAATGGCCATCCATAATCAAAATGCACCTATGTATTTCTCTTGTTTGTATTGGTCAGGAAATTCTAAAATCTTGAAATCAAATTTAAGCGCAGTTTTGGATTACATAAGTATGGGTCAACACTGAACAAGACGAGTAAATTTCTTTATTTTCTTTAAACCAGAACTCTCATTCAACAACAAAATCTTTAGTAAATTCCCATTATGCTCAAGAACAAATCAAACCAGATCAGAAAGGGTTAATTAAAAAAAAGTACTAGAAAAAAGGAAATCATTTTTGTTGTTCCAAAAAAAATTCCTTTTGGCCTGATTCTTGAAAAGAAAATTTATTCCTTTTTTTCGTTATTATATTGCTTCATGGAAGTTTCGCCTAATGCTAAAATCTCGTCCGATTAACTGTATTCAAATCTCTTCATACAAAGAGCAAAGAAAATAAAATAAAAGGCTTACATTTTGAAATAGCTGTGGCTGATTTTGGATCAAACCCAATAATAAGGCTAAGCATAGGAACAAAAATGCCTCCTCCGCCAACTCCGCCGACACTTCCAAACGCTGCTCCAAAGAATCCGATTATACTTCCCACCACAATTTTCCAGTTAAATTCCATTTCCTGTTCCCCAGAAATAAGAAGAATTAGAAAGCTTAAAAAACAAAATACTACAAATTAAGGTGATAACCGATCAAAGACATTAAAAAAAAAATAAAATATGAAGAGGTAGAAAGAAAATTCGGTTTTGTTGTGATATGAAAGTGAAAGGAAATAGACTGGAATAACTATACTTACAGGCCAAACATGGTGATAACCTGACTCGTCAGATTTCCACAAGAAATTAATAGCTTTGAGAAAATAATTATTGTTTGTTTCAGAATCCTTCACGGTTTCTCCATGTTTCAAGCTTCTCTCAGCTGAAACTAGCATGAAAGCTATACCAAAATTGATGAAATTTAACAGTACCAATCTCAAAACACTTCGTTTTACCCCAAACAGCGCCATCTTTTCTTTTCCTTGGTGAAACTGAAGAGTGAAAACTGTTTCGCTCTGGAGATTTCCTTCTTTAACGAATAAGACACTTTTTTTTTCCGAATCAGAATCTCAGAACAACGCCAAAAGGCGTGAACACAATATCAGATTCGGGATTGGAAAAACAAAGTAACAAACGTGAACGCAATCCAACAAAAGATTCAGGATTCTTTGGCACTAAATCTCTCGTCTCTGTTTTTCTCTGTGAAAATGAGAAGTAATAAAAAGGAAATGTCTTTAACTCTACTAATCAGTCAGATTATATAATACTACCAATAAATAAAGGACAAAGTACACAAATGGTCACTAAATTATCCTTAAAAATACAAAATTGTCATCAGACTTTTAAAAATTACACAATAGTCATTAAACTTTAATTTTTATTACAAAATGGTCACTAGGCCATTATATGTCTTTAATTAGGAGACGTGGCAGTTTTTCAAAAATTTGTATAATAACATATTTAATCCTTAATATTTATATATTCAATCAATTTAGACATTAATACTGAGGGTTAAATTATGAATAAATTGGTTAAATGTGTCAATATAGAAAATTAAATGTTATATTATTCAAATTTATATAATGGACCACCGTATCCACCTCCGCTCATCGGGCCTCATCCACTTTTGTAACAAAAAATAAAAGTTTGATGCCTATTATATAATTTTTGAAAGTTTGATGATTATTTTATTGTTTTTGGAGAAAGATTTAGTGAGCATTTGGGTCTGAGCCTGGAAAATAAATGCAAAATTTTTGGTGACCTTTATAATTTAATATTTCATTGTTCTAAATTTGTTTATGGTTTGTTTAAGGGTTGACCATCAATCTTATTGATGGGTTGGACCTCCGTATCCACCACTTCAACCTATCCACTTTTTTTTTTTTACAAGTTTATTTTTGAATTTTAATTTTTAATTATTCTCATTTTAAAAATATTTTGATTTAAAATAAATACAAAAATATTCAAAAAGAGATTTTTAAATCAAACTATTTAAGGAAAACCCTCAATGCACTTAATATCTAAGATCATTTAGGATAGTTTAATATTATTTAAAGGTTTAAATGAAAAATTAACACATAAATTATATCTTTTGTTTACTTTTAGCTTTTAAACTATTTTTTATCAAAATAAATCCTTAAACTATTATTTTTGGTCACTTTAAGTCTGATAGTTATTTAATTAAAAAATATTATTTTGGTTGATAAGATGTTGACACGTCAAAAAGATTTTTATCAATATATATTTTAGGGACTAAAAGAAAAAATGACATAGTTTAAATACTTATTTTAACCAAAAAATAGTTTAGAGACTTAAAGTGACTATAAATGATAGTTTAGAGATTTATTTTGACAAAAAAATAGTTTAAGAGCAAAAATAAATAAAAAGCATAATTTAAGAGATTTTTTTCATTTAAGCCTTATTTTAAAAAAATACGGTAAAAATATTTTTAGAAAAGGTTTTTAATAAACAAATTTAGATAGTTTAATTTGACATTTAAGTATTTTAGTATTGTTTTAAAAAGATTTAAATAATTATTTTTTAATTGAAATATTATTTTAAAATATAAAATAAATGATAATATGAATGTATACAAATTTAAAACTATTTATAGACAAAAATAAAAAGAAAAACAGTCAATTTCAGCTTTTAACCATTTTTCAACCAAGGTTAAAACTTAGAAAGTGTTATTTTAGCTAAAAAAACACATGTTTGTCCTTGTGATTCTACAAAAATATTTTTTTTAAACAATACTAAACACATGCTTAACGGGTGCTAAAATTTTAAAGGTGCCTTTTTAAACTTTGAATGTGAGATAGCTTTTATGTCCTATTTTTTTAATAATGGCATCTAAATTTTATTAATAATTATAAAAAATAATATAAATACAATACATTAAAATAGGAAAAAATTAATTCACTGAAAATCTCATTCAAAATGCAAAAAAAAAAGTAATTTTTTATAGAAATTAGCATACCATCAAAACCCATAAACTTTCATGAATCTCTTTGTCTCTGGTCAAAAGAAACGCTTTACATGATGAAAAAAAAGTGGTGAGCGAACTAAATTATCTGGCAAATTGTTCCGCTATACAATTTTGGTTACATCGACTAACAAACCATCAAACGAGTGGGGATCTTTCTTTTCTATGACCACCGACAAAATTAAATCAGAAAGTTAGCGCCGTAAGAATTTTTATACGAGCACCAAACGACAGCTACGGTACGCTGAAACCGTATCAAACGACAGATGAAACGAACTACAAAAGCCAATAAAAGCGTACCATAAAGGCAGAGAAAACACGTGCTACAAGAGCAGATGTTTTTAGTAAAATTAAAAAAAAATAATGAAAACCAGTGGTCGACAACCAGTACTAAGACTGGTTGCCACCACTGAACTAATTGTCGACCATCAATTAAACAAAAAAGAGATAAGAAAAAATCGTGGCAACTATGAAGAAAAACTAGATTTTAAAGAAAAATTAAATTTTACTTTATTTAGCTTTTATGTCATATTGAAGAAAAACTTGAATGAAATTATTTAATTGTTTTACATGTACCGTTCTGGGATGAATTTCGAAAGCCTGATATTTGATGGTGGCTTTTGAACAGAGAAAAAAACGGGGCATAATATTTTCGATATTGAATTTAAAGGCATAACAATATTTATCGATACCAAATATTAATCGGAATGTATTGCATTAATTAAAGAGGCGAAAACACTGATGTGAGAAACGAACTCGATTTTTTTGTTGTTGGTGTTATCCCTTTCTACTCCCAATAAATAAGTACAATTGCGGGCAGTGCGTAGAATATAGGAGATACGCAAGTGCGCGTATTTATAAACAGGGACACAGGACGGTGGTGCAAAAATTTGACTTATCAAAAAAACAGTCGCTGCTGTCTTGTCCATGTTTACAAGTGTTGTAGTTGAACCAAAAATTTGTTATTTAAATCATTATGTGTATCAAAATTCGTATATTATATATAATTAAAATGTAGTATGTTATTATATAAAGATTCCTTTATTGGTTCGAACATTGAGAAGTTTAATTTTATTTAATAATATATTAAACTCGAAACTTTAAAAAAAAAAAATCAGATTTTTTTTCTTTTTAACGATACGACCCTTATTTGCAGAGCTACTTACTAAAATAGTGAAATATTATAAAAATAACGCTCACGGAAAAATATACAAGTTAATTATTTAATTATTAGATACAAGTTGTAACAAGATATATGAAATTTGTATGATCAATGGTCATATATATTAGGTTTTGATCCAATCTAATTAAATAAGATTGTTTTAAAAATGAGTTTGTGTTAGAATGTATAAAATTTTAAATTTGACTAGGTTGGACCGAGTTAGGGTTTAGGTGGAACTACTCTCACTCCGACCTCAAAATAATTATAAAAAACCCTTTATATATTTATATATTATTAGTTAGATTTCGATACACAATTAGTATAAGCGGTTAGAATTATAAGATTCAATTAAATTCTACTCTAAATTTATGTTATTAATTTTAGTAAATTACTTTTTATTTTAAAAATATATTAAATTCATTCAGATTTAAAATAAATTATATTATATTTAACTTCGACTCAATTCAATTTTATTAAAATCATATTAGATCAGATTTGAATCGATCAAAAACTTGTATGTTACCACGCGAAGTGTGACAGAAAAAAAAAACGAAGGTTGCCCGAAAATAATGGATTGAATTGATTAAACCAAAAGCTAAGTTAAATTCTATTAAAATTAAACATCATTAATCTTTAAAATTCAAATAATGCCTTAAGATAATAGTAAAAAAAATAATGCCTCAAGATATGAATATATAATTGTCACGAACGAAGGCGTTTAAAAATCAAACTAATTATTAGTACAAAAATATGTTTAAATATGGATTAATTTCCTGCAAAAACTCTTGCCTGTTTGTTAAGTAGGTTTGATTAATTTTGGTATATCAGACATATTAAAAATGTATTTAAAAAATCATTTTAACTTTGATTTTATTTTTTATTTGTAAAATGAATATTAGATTTTCTAAAATACTTTTTACGTATTAAGTAGGTGTGATTAATTTAGTATATATAGAAATACTAAAATAGTTTTTTCTTATGTAGTTTTTTTAATAACAACTATTCATATGCATTATTTTTTTTATATAAAAACCATAATTTTTTTCTTTAAAAACATGATAATTAATTAAATAGCTTAGTTTCATGTTATTTTAATTTCGTCATATTGTGCATTTAATAAAATCCGTATGCAGGACGGGTGTATTAATTTTCTTACCCCATCCATTCAATTATTATTAATTTTCATGCTGAGTTGCAAATTTAGTGGCGAAAGTTTTAATGGAATTAATGGGTTATGATAAAACTTAAATCACTTTTTAATGTAAATATTTTTAAACGACCATTCTTACAAATAATGTTGAATTTCACCGCAATATAAATTATAAGTATACAACAATCCTCACCTAGTTGATAGAAATGTAATTTCAAGATGTATAAATTGACTACTCTAGGTGTGCCAATGTTTTATTTTATAAGAAAAGAGACATATTTTTGTATGATTTTTTTGGTCGACCTTGTTAAGCAAACATGACAAGAGTAATAAACTGTATATTCATAAAAAAACCTACCTTTACAAAGCCGATCCTTATAGTATATATAGCAACCTAGGGTTTATAGAGAAAACACAGATATAGTTTCTCGCCTAAAAGTCTGTTTCAACCACTCAAGAAAATGGTTAACAGTTCAGCTGACTTGGCAGCCAGTTGTTACCTTAATAGGGCTTAATTATATGAAAAACATGACCCTAGCCAATGTTATTTAAAAAAATTACCCCAAATCATCCATATAAGCCGAACTCGCTTTTTACAAAACGCGAGTTCCGTATTGAGTAAGTTGGTAAAAAAATAATTCTCCGCATTTTTAATATGGAATTCCCTTTTTGTAAAAAGCGAGATTTGAACTCCCTTTCTGTAAAAAGCGAGTTCAGCTTATGTGGACGATTTAAGAATCAATTTTGTAAACAACATTGACTGAGAGTCATTTTTGTAAATAACTATTTAAAAAAAGTTTTTTATATAATAATGCCCCTTAATAGAGCTAATTCTCATTTTCTCATTTACGATGTATTTTTATATCTTCTGTTATTTTTTAAAATAAAATTCAGTGCCATAAATAAAAAAAAAGACTTCTTAATTTGTTCGAGATTTTCTTTAATAAAAATACGAGATTTATTTTTAAGATAATTATATGATGTATTGGCGGTGAAAACTTTTAAATTTTACAAGCGCCTTAATTTTTTAGTTTTAAGACTCAGCTTAGGGTGTAAGATTTAGAGATTTATGCATAGTAGTTTAGAATTTAGTGATTGTGAATAGAATTTAGATTTTATGGTTAGAATTACGGTATATAGGTTATAAACTAAATTCTCAACATATTACCCTAAAACCTAAACCTTAATATTTAAACCCTAAATCTTAAATCCTAACCTTTAAATTTTAACCATTACCCCTAAATTTCAAACCCCTACACCTAAATCCTACAGCCTAAACTAAGTTCATAAACCATAAAATTAAGGTGCTTATATAAACTAAAAGTTTTCAGCGCCAGTGTATTGGATATAAATCTTTAATATTTTTTAGGCGGATATAAATCCTTATTTTTATTTCCATTGTAATGTAAGAAGTTGAATGAATTCAGATAGGTGACTACAATGTCCATTTATTGCAATTGGTTAACTAATTAATTAAACATCACGTTTATTTTAGATTTATCAACATGAATTTAATAACTTAGTTATATAATAATGTTTAATACTACATTTATGTAAAAATGTGAATAAATTCCACATAAAATCAAATCAAAACTGCCTCTTAAGACTACATTTTAACTCCTAAGCTTAGTTATATAAAATGATGTTGTTTAACGATGTATTACATTTATAATGTTCAACGATGTGTCCGTTTATTTTTAAATTTTTCTAAAAATTATTCTAATTTAAAACTATATTCAATAGGTAAACTTCCTACTGAAATCGTGGTTGCTTGTATAAGGTAATTAACAATAGGATTATAAATATATTTAAAAAAGAAATGCAAATAATATAATTAATTGATCAGAAAAACGTGCAAGACAGAAATAGGGTGACGTCTTAAATGCATTGAAAAGTTACAGTTGGGGTTGGAGATCCAACACGATAAGCATGTGCGTACTTATCAGACCAACCACAGAACGAATGTGGAACCAATAATTACAGGAACCAACCCGATTGTTTGAATTAAAATTTTACCAGTCGCTTTCCAAATGACCTGTTTGATTTTACGCCCAATTTAATTTATTTGCGTTTAGCACGCCAAGTTACTTTCACTTGAGTATCGTAAACGATATCCATACATTTTATTTTATTTAATCAAGGACAATGATAATGGTTTATATATATAATATATTAAGGGGAATTATTTTATATACGGATGGTAAAAAAAATATTTTTATTTTAATTTTAAAGTTTATAGAATCAATTTAGTTTTAAAGATTTAAAATTTACCGATTAAATTTAGGTGTATAGGTTAAAACTTTAAGTTTTAATTATATTACTTTAAACTTTAAAGTCTATACATCTAAATACTAAGCTAAATATTTAAACCGTAAAACTAAGTTGTTTATGGAAACTTTTTTACCGTTTTGTGTATTGAATATTATATTAATATGCTATATGGTCTTTGGATATTTTATCTTTCAAATTTTAGTTCAATTTATTTTTAATCTATCAATTAAGCTTATAGTAGAATTATAAATGTATCAGTTTAATCTTGATTAAGATTAGGTAATGAATTTGATATCGGACAAGTATTTCATTTAAATTCTAAAATAATCTCTAATTTACAACACATATCTAAATTCAAACGGAAGTGAGTTGATAAGGTTACCAATTTTTTCCTTTTCACTACTTTATCATTTTTTTTGAACATAACTACTTTATCATTTACGATAAATTATATTACGATCATTCCTGCCACGTTATTTACGGGACCAATTAATAAAAATCACTCATCTCATTATTTTTTTCATGTTATATTTTTACCGAATAAATCTACACTCATATTTACTGTAAATCAATTTTAAAAACAGATTTTAACCACTAAGTGAAGATTCATTTGGTAAAAATATGACATGAAAAAAAATGATGAGATGAGTAATTTTTATTGGTTAATCCTAGATGATGTGACAGAAATAACACATTATATAATTTCTCATCATTTACATCATTGTTTCTACAATATTAAACTCGTGTGGAATACTGTTCCTTTGTGATAATTCAAATTTTAAGTCGAACCAGGGAGATTTGCAACTCATTTGTCATTTTTGAAAATTTTATTTTTTAAAAATATTTACTAAAATGAGTTTATTGATTAATCTTTATAATTTGTTGGCTTATATAGCATAAACGAATTTATCAAAATGAGCGTAGCACAAAAACAAACAAACAAGCATGGTTTAAGGAAATAAATAAATAAAGGGAATGTTCAGTCTCATTATGGAAAAGGGTTTAAGCTTTCTGATTTTTATAATTATTGTTAATACTTTTTATTGATCTGATCTGATCTGATCTGATCTGAGCTGGTGGTATGTAGACAAAAGCAGAAGCCAAGTATCTTTGCAGGACCTGGAGATGCTCACCCGGACATTATATTAACTAAGATCATGATCTAAGACGCTAATTAACATTATAATAATTCCTTAATCCCACTCATTATTCTCACTTTATTCCTTACAAGTCAGCATAATTAATTGTTATATGCTTTCACATGAGCTTAGCTCAGCAGCTCAATTGGTTATTCGATTAGTTGGGATTTACTTATTTAAAAAAAGTTGGCATTTACGATAAATTAATTTGTTCGACACATTTCTATTGCCCTACTCCAATAACGAAGTTCGGTTGATTTCCTAAAAAGAAAACAAAATGAAACAGGATACGTTGTGCTCATACTTGAGTGCCCAGACAAGTCTGGTGAAGTAGCATACTAAAATCTGCTGCTTTGGAATTAGACCGGCAAACTTACCCGAAACTCGAGATTCGGATCAATTTATTTGATCTGAAACTCGATATAAGCTCAAACATGATGGTTTGAATTCTACCCGAATTCAAAACAAAACAAATTGAGTCTGACCAAAATTGATTCAAATTTTAGTTGAATCGAAAATCAACTCGAACTGAAAGTAATCGAATCCGAAAGAAACCCGATCAGAAAACCATTATGAACCGAAAGAAACCCGAACTAAAAATCAACACGTATAGTAGGGGTGTTCATAGTAGGTTAATTGTACAGTTTAGCCTAAACGGTCGGTTAACCGTTATAGCGGTTACTGAATTTTGCTAAACGTAATCTAACTGTTAAAAAACGATTAACCGTCAGCGGTTAACTGTTAAGACGCGGCGACGGTTCGGTTAAAGATTAATCTGTAACCTATTACAATTTTTTCTCACGTGTTCGCTATTTTTAGAGAATAATTTAATTATCTCTCCGATAAATATTATATTAAAATATTCATAAAAATACTTAAACAAAGATATTTTAATGACTTACTCCATATTATAAAAAATACTTACCTACTATAAAGTTTTAACACGTGACAAAACACACAAGCTTCATAATATTTTAAAGTTTAAAGTTTCAAAAGTTTGTGACACATAACATTATAGCAATACACCATCAACGTTCGATAACTTCTGAAATAGAATTTAAAATTAAAAAACGGGGCGTGTATTGTATCTATGAGTTGATTTTTTAAAGTTATTTTATATTATATATATAATTTAATATCGGTTAACTTATGAGTTAACCATTAGTCAAAATTCGTAATCGTAACCATAATCGTTAACTATTATTTTTAGCGGTTCGGTTACTGAAACCTTTTAACTTTAACAGTTCGGTTAATTGACTTGTAAAATGTAACGGTTATACCGGTTAACGGTTACGATTAATTATGCACACCCCTAACAAAAAGTAATTTGAACAAAAACATAACCTGAATTTAATTTGCCCAAATTCGATTTGAACCGAATATCAACCTAATTTTGACCCATAATTAAGTCAAAATGAATGAATAGTTTATTTTTATTTTATTTTTTAGTAATATGATAAATAGTAAGTATACATGTTTTCTTCTCTGTTTTTTATTACGTTACTTATTAACACAACCTTTATTAAATGTTTAATGATTTAATAATTTTTTTATCCTTTCAATATTCATATATAATTCGGTAATTTTTTTAAAAAATATTTGATATGAAATACTATAAAATAAAGTTACTTTTTCACCCCAACTTATAGATATATATTATTTTATTTTATACTTTTTAATTGTTTATTCGAGTTTTTTCTTTTAATTAATTTGTTATATTAATTAAATATTCAAGTTATAAATTCAAATATCCAATTAATATCAAACAAATAAGACATACATAAATTGATTTTAATCAATCAATAAATAAATATAATAAAAATATTTTTATTAAATAATTTTTTCATACCTCGATTATAATTTCGTAAAATCACATTTTTCCGTCTTGAAGATTATGTAAAATTTCATTTAAAAAATAGAAAACAATTAATTAAAACTCGACAACAAACACAATATAAAATTTTGTTTCTATGGAGACCAGGGGTAGTCAAACAGTCACGTTATTTGTTCAAAGCATCCCGACATCTTTACATTGGAGTGGGTTAAGGCAAGTATGTGGTAGGCATGGAGATGTTGTTGACTCTTTTATAGCGAGAAAGATGGATAGATATGGGAAGAGATTTGGTTTCGTAAGATTTTCCAATAGGGTGGATGCCAATATGGAATTGAACGATTGAATGGGTTCTTCTTGTATGGATTTAGAATTTTTGTGTCTGAAGCCAAATATGGAGGTAGATCGCCGGCTTGGAGAATGGCTAATGTTGGCAAGTTTCAACAAGTTTCGCAGGTAGATAGATTGAAGGGGAAAACACCATTAACCTCTGAAGAACCCAATACCCCTCAACCGATTTACTTGCCAAGTGGTGGAGAGGTGATTTATTGAGTGATAGTGGTGAAAGCAATAAAAGATAAAAGACACATAATTTAGAGTGGTTCAAGCTTCTCAACCAAACTCTACATCCACTACCTTAACTTTCCCATTAAAGACTTCAACCAATTCACTATAAATTTCTTCCACTTTTCTAGGCTAAGGAGGCAACCGTTACAACGATCAAAGATTGATCAAGACACTCTCTTACAGGAGAAAAACGAAGCAAACTGAAATCCCTCACAAAGGTTGTGTTTGCACAATTTAAACACTCACCCAAACCTAAAATATTCGAGCAAATTATAACAAGTTGAGCTCACAAGTGTTTTCTATGAAAGAATATGAAAATTGAGCATTAAGACTCTTTTACAATCATAAGTGTGTTGGCTTGTTGATTATTAGTTGGTCATGGTACTTGAAGGTCCCTTATATACTCCAAATGTGATTCTAGTCGTTGGTGACCTTTGGGGATGAATTGGAGCCGTTGGGGATGATTCTAATGCTGAATTTCTCAATCTGGTGTAGTGGGTATCGATACGCGGGATGCCCGTATCGATACGACCTCTTTGGGAAAGAGTCGATGGGCCTAAAATCATATAAGTGTATCGGCATGCTAATGTGCGTAACGGTACAACCCTATTTGGAAATACCCATTTGAGAGTTCAAAATACAGGGGTATCGGTACACTTTGAGACGTATCCATACGATCCCTTTCCGTATCGGTATGGCCAAGCTTGTACCGGTAGAGGTTTTGATTACTGAAAAATCTCTATAGCTGAAACCCTAAAAGGTACCGGTACGATGTTATATCGTATCGGTAAGGGGCTGAGAAAATGTTTAGTTTGGCTATATAAAATCGTTTTGAAACTTGCCAAAAGCCTTAAAAATATTTTCAAACATATTTTCAAGTTGTTTGGACTTTAATACAAGTTTGTAAAATATTCAAACAAGTCCAAAAATATTTTTCAAATTATTATATCAAAATAAATATCTTAACAATCTCCCCATTTTTGATATAATAAAACCAACTTAAAAAATTGTTTTAGTGATTCTCCCCTTTGTAAATTTTTTTTTGAATAAGAGAATATAAATTCAAAAGAGTTAAAAGCTCCCCTTATTCATTTGAAAATTGAATTTTTCAAAAATATTCTCCATCTTTTTGTTATATCAAAAAGAATTTATAACTTGAAGTTCAATAACAATGGAAGTTTTTTTTTAAAATGACAATTAAAAACTAAAAATGACTCCCCTTACTCAAGCATCAAACAAAAGTTAGTCCAACAATTTATGATTAACTAGTTAAATTTACAATAAATAAATTTAAAAAAAATCCAACCAATTTTTACCACTTGAATCAAAGGTAGGATGTTAAGCCTCATTATTCAAGTGCTTTTCCTGGTGTGCATAGAGCTTCCATGGTTCATTACTTTGTTGATCAATGCTCCATCACACCTATAAAAAGACAATCAAGTAATTTTTGATATCCAAGTTGCTTTGGATCCAATATCATTAGTTGCAAATAATTTAGTCCCCTTAGAAATCCATTTTATAATTTCATCATTTTTATTTGAAGTAATTAGTTCTTTTGGAACCCAAATACTTCTAAAACATTTTCCGTTTAAAAATCCAAGGGCACTAGATTGTCTTTGATAAAATTTTAATTTTCCAAAATTATTTTTCTTTTCAAGTTTCTTGGAAATTAAAGTTTTTCCTTCTTAAGATCATCCATCTCTTTTTGATGATCTTTTTCTAAACCTTGAAGCAAATTTTATAACTTTAAGATTTTAAGCTCAAAATCCTTAAATTTTGCTTCAAACTCTAAATTGGTTTTCAAAAGCAAATCATTTTCGATTTTCAATTTTGAAATCAACTTTTTATTTTTCGAAAATAAAGCCATGAATTCAAAAACCAATTCATCATAGGCTTCTTATAACTCATTAAATGAATAAGAACTTGAATTAGATGAATTAGAAGTTACCTCACCCTCTTGGAGCGTCATAAAACATAAGTGAGCTACCTCATCTACATCGGTGGTGTCTTCATCTCTCCATGTTGCCACATATGCTTTTTTGAAGATGATATCTTTTTGTTGAATCGATGACAATCGTATCGGTACGGGCTGAGAAAATGTTTAGTTTGGCTATATAAAATCATTTTTGAAACTTGCCAAAAGCCTTAAAAATATTTTCAAACATATTTTCAAGTTGTTTGAACTTTAATACAAATTTGTAAAATATTCAAACAAGTCCAAAAACATTTTTCAAATTATTATATCAAAACAAATATCTTAACAACCTCATTACCAAACAAGTATAATGATAAAGGGGTGTCAATAGATAATCGTAAGGCTCAACCGGAAGCTTCAGAGGGACTGAGCAGTGGGACGATGGAATCACAGAAAGGCAAGAGTTATAAGAGAGTTCAGGGTCATGTTGAGGATAAAACACTCAACAAGTTAGGTCAGTGTCTTGTAGGCACTACGGCAACGGTTTGCAGCACTAGCAGGGTAGAAGAACGACTGCTTGTTTGGGGGCTGGGTGAACTTGTTGTGAAGAATATGGGTGGTCGAAGGTTTTTGATTGAGATCAAGGACCAAGATTTGTTAAAGCTCCTTGAAGAACAGAGTTGGTCTTATCTAAAGAAAGTGTTTGTTGAGATAGAGTCGTGGACGGAAGCTTACCATTTGCCGAAAAGGATCACTTGGATGCAGGTTACAAGTATATCGCTTCACTGTTGGAACAATATAACCTTAAAAGATTAGCCGAACTATGGGGAACCTTGTTAGCTATGGGAGAAAATGCAACTCAAAGTTTTGACTGTGCAAAGGTCACACTTTTAGTATCTACCAGGCAGAGGGAGAATATTAACGAAGTTATTGAATTAGAGGTGGGGAGGGAAAGTTTTCTGGTCAGAATTGAAGCATTGAATTTCCATGAGCGTGATGCTTGTTTTCAAAATAAAGGTGAAAAGGTGAATCTACGCCAGAAATACTTTGGCGTCGGACGAAAGCTCAACGTGGGCGTCTTCAAAATCAAGCCGGTGCAATTCTTCGACGTGCAAGAAAATGAGCACGTGTTCGAAAAAAGCTGAAGCGGTTAACGATTTTTTCATGAGGAATCTATTCAAGAACGACGCTTCAGTATACGACAATAACGATGTTGGTAGATTTGTTGGGGAAGGTGAAATATTGGGTGGTAGTCTCAAAGATAATATTACAGAGCAAAGAAGCAGTCAGAGAGCAACTCCCGAAGAAGGTATTAATATTACAGGACAAAACATGGAAAAGGAGGGTCAAACAGATAAGAGTGGTCCTTCATGGGCTTTTGTTTGGATGGTGGGTCTGACTTAAGGAGGAAAGTGGGCTGTAAGAAGAATATGGAGCCAATTGATAGCCGGGCCACGGTTGAGTTACATTTGGACTCAATGAAGGATTTGGAGCCTATTAATAATAGGGACATGGATGATGAACAATTTATGAGGATTAGTAAAGTTGATTTAGCTCAGACAAATCCACCAGAGTGTGATTCTGAAGTAGATATTTTGGGTGAACAGTTAGAATCAAGACCCACGGGAGATGGCAATCTTGAGATTGATTGCGAGATGGTCCCATGTTCCAACAATAATATCTCATGGGAGGCTAGTGGCAATCCTAAGACTGTCGATCGAGGTCGTGATTGTGCGGGGGTGGGGGAAAACTCGACATTCTTCCATGAGCTTCAAGATCATCATTTCAGGAGAAAAGTTTATTTCTTTAGCCAAAATGCAAGATAAGGTACTTTCGACCAAGGATAAAAAGAAAAGGGATCGAGCCATAAAAAAAGGTAAGAAAGCTGATCAAGAATCTACACTGAGGGACTCAGTCGTGCATGCTCCCACAAATTCAAACATAGCACGAAATCAGATACTTACAAAGTCGACAAAAGAGGATCTTGAGCGAGGAAAAACCGATAAGGTGTTGCGTGAAGATTTGATGTATAAAGAGGTGAAGGAAGCTCTTGAACTATGTAAGGATCGAGTTACTTAATCATTAATAGGCGATTGAGTTTAATTTTGTGAGTGTTTGTGCGTCTCTTTAGGCTACCTGTTTGAAAACTCTTATTCTACGAGAGGCTGGGAGGTCTAAGAGTTTAGGTGTAGTTCCAAGCCAAGGTTGCTAGTGAGATGAGTCATTTTTTAGCTACTATAAGATTTGAGTAGCACTTATGTTAATATACATAAGGACCATGTTATGTGCAATATGTTTAGAGCTTTGGTTCTAATTTAGTTGAGTTTTTGGGTGAGGGTCAATGGGGTAGTGGAGTTTCGGTAGTTTTCTTGGAGTTTTGGTTTGGTTGTATGGATAACCATGCAGTAATTGGGAGATTCTATTTAAGAAATTTGTCTCGGCTTATGTTGTCTCAATATAAGTCTTAGTTCCGTTATTGGTCTGAATGCGTCCTGTCGTGTAGTGAAATGGTAATGGTTTGCCGATTAGTTTTCTTTGGGATCCTTGTTGTGGCCGTTGAAGGTATATAGTTCTTTGTCTTGGTGCTAGGAGTTTTTATATGTCTTCTTGATGGTGATGTGTTTTGTTTTGAAGGATTTTTTTGTGGATGTTGCTTCGTGGTCGTTTTGCTTTGACAAGTGTCTTTCCTTAGTAAGATGGTTTTCAATGATTGTGTGTTGGATTGAGATTTCAAGTTGGCAGTGGACTTAAATTTCTTTGGTGTTTGACTTGGTTAGCTTGGCATGTAAAGGAGATTTTGCTTTTGATAGGTGTTTCTATTGCGGAAGGTTCAAATCATTATAATCGTTTTGCCAAGTGTATGGGTTGTTGTGATGCATTTGTATAGTTAACAGATTGTTGTTGGCTGAAATAATTGTGTTTCCTTAGAAGAAAATACAAGGATTTGCAGGCCATTAGAGGCGACGACAGGACAAGGAGTTATAGTTTACGGATTGTTGGATTTTCTTTGGGTGTAATATGTACTTTGTTGCTTGTGGGTTATATTTTGGGTGTTATTTGTACCTCGGTGTGTGTACTTTTTTCCTTCGTTTAAGTTTATGAAGATTTTTAATGAGGCACTCAACATTGGTTTGGGTTTCTTTACCCTATAATAAAATCTAATTTGCTGAGCAAAAAAAAAAAAAAAACTTTAACAAGCTTTATAGGTTGAGTTTGTTTGAAATTATCATCTCTTAGTAATGATTGAATTCAAAAAATTAAACGGTCAATATTTGAAATTGAGCATAAATGATAAAATTGACAATTTTTTTTACAATAACATATCAATAATTCTATATATAGTCTAATACATCAATAATTCTACATATACTCTATTTGACCCATATTGAACTCAACCCGAATTGACCTAAAGATTCAAAGATTGACTAGAATTGAAACGACCTATCTGATACTAACTTGAACCGATTTGATATTGACCCAATTTGAAATTTAGCCAAATGTCCAACCCGAAATAGCATTGACTTGAATGAAATTCAATTAAAATCGATCCGATTCAAATCGAATCTAAATCAAAAAACTTGAACCGAAATAATCTAACCCGAACCCGATCCGAATGACTCGGATGCAATTTCTAATCGGAATATGACTATAATTAATTTCACAGCTGTTATCATGCTTTTAGTTATCTTTATTTATTTTATTTTTTAAAAATTGAAAAACTATATCTATGGAGGTTTGAACTAAAAATTACGTGCCTAACCACTAAACTAGGTTAAGAGTTTTTGACAAAATAAGTGAAAGCATACAACACATAATTATGCTTACAATGTGCAATAGCTCCTGGAATGATTTTTTTGATAAGAAAACATACTTTTTATGGCATTTTTGACAAGAAACATACCCACCTCATTAAAAGGTCAAGAATTCAGGGCCTCAGGCCGAAGGGCAGTTAGAAGGGCAAGAGCCTGCACGAATAGCTCCGGGAATGATGATGGCGATAATTAATAATATTTAATTCTGTCAGGGTTTACAAATATTGGTGGGTTGCAGTCGCATGTGTCACGGTTCCAGGACGTTCCAGTTCATGCTGTAATTTGCTTCAAACATAAAATTTTGATTCTACCATTAGGTACACGGAAGCCCTTTGTTCTATGTAATATATACCAGAATGACTATACAAATATTTGCTTCAATTCTTTCCTCGTTTGTTTTACAATCTAACCGTTTATTTTTTCTTTCTTTGTCTAATTAATTGTCACGGTTAGAGTTGATCATCAGTTACTTGTAATTAGTATTTTCTTTTATTTTTGCATATTTTGGCGTGACATGTTCTCTTTATCTTTCTGATACATTTTTACGGTTATTTTTACAAAATTTGGTGTTTGTATAGTGATTTTTACGATATTTATTTTTAATTTAAGTTTGTTGATAATCACGAATAGTTTGATCTCTTTTTAAAACTTTTGTCGATATTATTTGTAGCGAGTTACCGCTTTTAGGAATAAAAGTAAAAGGTGACCGTCGATTTTAAAGATTTTATTTAGTTTTTATTTTAACAACTTTTAAAGGACTCTTCGTACAATAAATTATAGAAATATTTTTTTATCACGGTAAAGAGGAAAAAGTGATTGATTTAACCTGTACAACGTTTATTTTTTTATTTTTTAAATAACAATGAAATCAAATAAATTGACTGTTATACCAAATCAAATAATAGAATAAAACATATTTTCAACGAGCGATGATCCTTCTCTCTGGGCCTTATATTCTATAGAGATTGCAGATTAAGGTCCAAATCAAACGAAAAAGCCCAGTTGGTCTGTTTCGACTCTTAAATCCATTTTAACTAACAAGTAAACGAGTCGCTAGCCTTCTTTTCAACGACATATTTTCAAAGAAATGGGGCAGTTTCAGCTTCAACAACAGGCCATGGCGCTGAAGCCGTATCCATGCACGTTAACGTCTTTAGCTTCCTTTTATCACCCCCCTAATCTTTCCAGAATTTGTTGTTTCCCTGCTTTTCCCACACTCAATGAACCCATCAAGGTTCATCGTCTTCGTTCTCTGCCGACCGTTAAACCTCGTTTGGTATGCAGGATGAAGGACTCAGGTTACTTCTACTTCATGAAATCTATCCTTGTAATTTAAAATGTAATTGGATTGATATTTTCTTTTTCTATATGGAAAGAGCATTTCCGTGCTGACTTTTGAACGAACTCTGCCTGCTCGGCATTTTCCCGAACATTTAATGTGCAACTGCTGATATAAACGTTGGTGTCTTGAGAAAGGAATAATTTATCAGCCGATGTGCTTTTCAGATACTATTTCGGATCTAGAACTTGGAAAGCCAGGGGATAGACGAAAACCCGAGAAGAGTGTCAACGGAGTGTTTTGGATTATACTTCTTAATCTTGGAATATATGCAGCTGATCACTTGTTTCACGTACTCTTTCTTTTGATTATAAATAATTACACTTTTTTTACTGAAAAATGAAGTTTTTAGTGATTCAGTTATGAATCTTCTCAACAGGTTCAGGGCATTCAGTCTTTATATTTATACCATAATTGGCCTGCTTGGTACCAATTTATAACGTCAACGTTTTGTCATGCTAACTGGTAAGATCTCTATATAGAGTATACTGAGATATAAATGAATTGCAGGTATTTTATGTGTTTGCCTTTGCATTTACATGTTCATTATTCTGCTTATCGTCTTGTTCAGGAAACATCTTTCAAGCAACCTTTTCTTCTTGTACATTTTTGGTAATCATTTTGCTCTTTTCGACTATAAACATCTTATGAATTTATTTTGGGAGTTTGATTGTATCCTTATTTGTAAAACAGGGAAACTCGTCGAAGAAGAGGAAGGAAATTTCGGATTGTGGCTTTCTTACATTTTTACGGGTGCCGGAGCTAACATTGTTTCATGGTTGGTTTTACCAAGAAACGCAGTTTCTGTTGGCGCTTCCGGTGCTGTTTTCGGTTTATTTGCAATCAGTGTCCTTGTAAAGGTATGCTGAATTCTCCATATGTTTATAGAACCATGTGAATGGATACTTTTATAACAGCTATTTTTAGTTGTTCAAACACAGGAACAAATGAAATGATTGACTCTTTTTGCTTGCAGATGTCCTGGGACTGGAGGAAGATTCTTGAAGTGCTTATATTGGGCCAATTTGTTATTGAAAGGGTCTGAAATTTTGTTTTGACAGCAGTTTATTTTATGTTGTTTGAAAGATTGTAATGAATCAACAATCTCCTGATATAATGTTTGTTTTTGTTGGCTTGGGGCAGGTGATGGAAGCAGCCCAAGCTTCAACTGGCCTGCCTGGATCTTCTTACGCATTGCAAAGTGTTAATCACATTGCACATCTTTCTGGTGCTCTTGTTGGTGTTCTTCTAGTATGGATTCTCAGCAAAATTCCTTCTCAACCTCTTGATACGGAGTCATCAAATTCTCGGAAAAAGAGAGGTTGAGTTTTCTTAAGATTCTATATAATTATGCATCGAATTGCGAGGTAAATCTTGATGGAATGTTGATTGAATACTTGTACATGATTGCTTTGTTTAGAAGAAAAAATGAATGGTTCTATGAGTTTTGAATGCTTCCCATATGTATATTCTTATGTTCTGGGTTTCCCAAAAGAAAGAATAAAACGTCAGAAGAATAACATTTCAACTGCAGAAATGTATATCATTCTTATATATATGCAATGTATATCTAATAAAATGGCTTATATATTATATTGTAATATAAACATTAAAAATATATTACGTTCTGTGTTATATAAAAGATTAAAAAATAGATTTAATAAAAGACAAAATTAGGTGAAATTATTACATACTCAACTAAACTGAAAATAGATTTTTGTTTAAAAAATAAAAAGTTATAGGCGGGCCGAAAATTAGTTTGGGTTAGTTATTTGCAAATATGAGTATAATTGAATAAAATTTGAGGTTCTTATTTTAGGCTGGACGGAGTTTAGTTGAACACAAAGGCTTTGTTTCGTAGAGTGGAAAAGTGGAAGGGAAAAATGAGGGAAAAGAAAATTGGAAAGAAAATAAATTTAAAGGTTGCTCGGTAGAATAGAAAATTAGAAGTAAAAAAAAATAGGAGGGAAAATAGTTTTTTTTGCTCTTATACAAATAGTTTTTTTTCCAAATATGTATAATTATTTTTATGATTTCATTCAATATTTTAATTATGATTTTATTTTGTTCATTTTAGTCCTTAAATTTTTTATTTAATCTAAAATTTACCTTTATTTATTTTTTATTTTATTATTAGTATAATAATAGTTTTGTTCACTTTAGTCTCTAAAATATTTATTTAATCTGAAATTAAAATCTATTTGTTTCTAATTTTATAATTTTATCTAATATTTTTACTATAATTTTATTTTTGTTCAATTTAATCCCTAAAATTTTATTTAATTAGGAATTAACCTCTATTTTATAATTCAGTCCATTACCTTATAATAGCAAACTTTACATTTCAGTCACTAATTTTATAATTGTAATTAAGGACTTGTTTTAGCTTAGATTAACCTGAAACTTGGTCTATATTTCAATGATGATATTTATTTCATAAAAGAAGGTTTAATTTCACTTTTTGAAATACCGGCCCCTACATTTTATGAATGTTTTCAAAATGGCCCATAACTACTTATTTTTTGCAATTAACACTCTATTTCAAACTCGAGTTCAACACGTATTTACCATTAAGCCTAATTGAAATTAACAAGTCTAAAATGGACCTGAAATTGAGTTTTTAACTTAAAATCAAACTTATGAATTATGTACAATTTAGTCCCTAAACCCCAATTCAGTTAAGTTTACTTCAATTTGAACTTTATTTTTTAGAAAAGCGGAAGTATACAATGTTTCTACTTATATTAAACTTTTATTTAAGTTTTGAATGTTTTTTGGGTTCAAATCCTGTAAAAATTACCAAAATATCTTTTTGTTAAATCGTTTATTTTCTAAAGTTTTTAAAAGATTGTTTTCTTGGGTGACTTTAGTTAATTGTTTCTCCTTTATGTTCATATTGGTTGTTTAATTTCATGTAATCAAATATGCTTTGTTTTTTTTAATTTGTTTTAGGCCACAAATGAGCCATTTGTAGCATTCGATATTCGTGTTGGATTCGTTTGTACTGTGTATTAGGTGTTTACATTGACACTCAAACTCTCATGATTAAATTATGAAAATATTAGACTAAATTATAAAAAAATAGTAGTAAATAGAGGTTAATTTCGGATTAAATAAAAAATTTATCAACTAAACTGGACAAAAAAAATCATATTAAAAATATTGGACTCAATAATAAAAAAATAGAAATACATATAGGTCAATTTTGAATTAAATAAAAAATTAGGGATTAAATTAAAATAAAATTATATTAAAAATAGTAGATTAAATTATAAAAATTAGAAACAAATATGGGTCAATTTTAGATTAAATAAAAAAATCTAGGGACTAAATTGAATAAAAATAATCAAATTAAAAATATAGTACTTAATTATAAAAATTAAAAATAAATTATAATTTTCAAAGCTTAATTTTCTTTCCTCTCACTTTTTTATTGTATCAAGTAATAGAGAGAGAAAAAAACTTAAGGTGCTTTTGGTAGCGGAGAATACAAGATATTTTCATTTTTATTTTCTTGAAAAATAAAAAATATTGAAAAAAACATGTTTGGTTGCAAAATTTGAAAATAATTTTTAGAAAATAAAAACAAAAATGAGTGAAATTTTGAAAACATAAAAAAATGTTTTCACTGTTTTCATTAAAAATGTTTTAGAAAAGTGAGAAACAAAAATAAAAAAATAATTAATCTATTATTGATTTTTTGCACCCAACTTAGCTCTTACTAGTCAAAACACACTCAATTCAGTCCTTTCATAACAGTTGACCAAATCTTGACCATTAACTCATTAAAAATTAATAAAATAATAACGCATGGCGAACTTTGAAAGTATTACGTCATTAAGCCGTAAAACAATCTAAAGAAAATTAAAAATTCTAAAAGAATTTAGAGTTTTAAAAATATTTTCTAATTTGGTCATTTGCTAATTTTTTATTTCAAAACAATTATAGTTTTGATTTTTTTTTTCAATTCTATCTTTATTAATTTTTTAAGTCAAATCCCAAACCACATTGTTATCGTTACTGTGAGAACTAGTATAGTTGGTAGATTTCTTATTCAGTCTTCCTCCAATCCATGAGAATCAAGTTTTTTTAAAGTGGATAGTTGTGGGGGTTTAATTTTAAATATATATATTTTAGATTTTTTAAATATTTTCAGGTATACCATGTGTCACTATCTTAATGATTGTTTGTGAGTTAACAATCAATTATAAAGGTCAACAATGTGGGAGGACTAAATGGATCGCAATTTGAATTATGGGGATCTGATTGATTGTAATTTGAATTATGAAGGCTAAATTGGGTGTAAAAAATTCATAAGGGCTTAATTGATTATTTGATTTTTCGTTGAGAGCTAATTTAACCTTTAAGCCTTTTTTATTTTGAAAAACTAGATATTAAACACATTTTCACTATTTTCATTTTTGAAAACAAGTTTTTATTTCTATTAACCAAATATGTTTTCTAGTTTTTAAAAAACAGAAAATAAAAAAAAAAAAATTCTAGAACCAAATGGACCCTTATTTTCCTTCTAGTTTTTTCTCGTCTCAACTAAGCACACCGATAGAAAGAAAACAAATATATTTTCCATTTTTTATTTTTTCCAACACTTCAATTTTCTATCCCTCTAATTTTCTTTCCTCTCTACCAAACAAAGCCAAAAAATATTGGTCCTGTATATAAACCCGACACAAATCGAGTACAATTCGATCTATGAATATCTGTCTTTGACTGTATTTTGTACTTCACAAATCACATTGCCAAATTAGAGGGACAATATCAAAGGTCCCAAGGAAACTCAGTCAGCAGGTGACGAGAGGAAATCAGTTAGCTAGATGATTAGTAACCAAATGATAGTAATCATAAATACCATTTTCTTTGGTTCTTCGTGCTGCAAAAACACAAGAAAAGTTTTACAAATGACAACCAAAGACTCCAAGACAATTCTAATGGCGTTTTCTCTGAGTCCATTTTCAGAAAAAAAAGTCCACTAATGACACTAAAGGCCTTAGGTTTTGCTTTAATGGGCTCATATTCAATTTCTCCATATTTTCTCCAGTATATAACATGGAATTCCCATGTTTCTTTGAAGATCCTCGATCAATCATCCTTTTGCATCGTCATTGGAAAAGTTAATTTTCAAAGTTGGATAGAAATAATGCACCACATCAGTCTAATTTGCCGTTTTTATTTAAAGAAAATTAACAACATCCATTAACAACTGAAGCACCTGCAATGATACAAACTTTTGTTTTTCTTTCCTGCAATCTTTGAAACATATGACGAGTCATTGTCTGAGTGCAAATACAACATGGACCAGCCTTGGTGTACCCATATGATTGCTTTGAATTGAATATATATTAATGCGCATGCTTGAATAATGAGAAAGTAATAAAAGTATATATCATGACAGCAAATGGAACAGTATTTTAGTGTGGGGAGGGGGAAAGGATAGTTTGAATGAGTTGCACTTGTTTGAAGAAGATAAATAGAGCAATGCCTGGAGAAGAAACCTATTTACACCCAATACTCTCATCTTAAGAGATAGTGCAAATTGGACAAGTGGGTTTTGACGTTTTGCTTTCACAAAGCACATATGTAATCTGCCTCTTTCTCAGATGTCACTGACATGGAGAAAGAAGCCTTGGAGACTGACATAAAGAAGAGAACACAGTGCTTCTTCAACTTCTAATCATAAGGGGTTTGAGATTACAGCAAATGAGCTTTTTCTTTTTTTTTCATTTTCTCCCTGCTGGCTGGATTTTGAATCATCAAGAAAAGAAAAAAAGTTCATGATCTTGGACCCTGTACTTTGGAATGTGCATGTGATTAGAAAGGTGATGGGTATGTAGAGAAGGAGACATGGATCAAATTTAATTTAAAATTTAAGAGAAACAAGATTTAATTCGATAAATATTTAAATTTGCAGGGATTAAAACTGGATATGGTCTTAGTATTGAGAGAGTGGCGGTCCCAAAGATCAGTAGCACAGTTCTGCATGAAGTGGATCTCTCTCCCTTAGTGCGACATTATCTTCTTCTTCCTCTTCTTCATATCATGATGAGATTCAAAGTCTGTCCATTTCATCTCTTTGCATGCGCTATCCTCGTCTTGCCCTTGTCACCCACGCCACCACCTTCCGCACAAAAATCCAAATTATCTACAACTTACACTGTTTGTTTAAATGGTTCGATTATAGTTAATCACTGTAATAACATATATTCGATCCATTTAAACACACAGTCAAAAACATATAATTGAGGGTTGATTACACTGTGATTCAAAGTCTAAAAATACACGTGAATCAACCTACCCCAGCACTGCAATGGTGAAACATAAGTTTTGGCTTGGTTTTATTGATGGGAACTGTTCAAAGTTCCACCTAGCAACTAGAAACCCTTCAATATTTACTTTTAATAAATAGAATGGCCTCGTTAAAAAATCCCTTCATAACAAACCTTTTAATATTATACCATTGTTTTGGATAATACTATACATACATAGAGTCAAAATGTTTTCAACTTTGAATTTATTTGTATTCAATTTGTGACAGTTCACATTCAAGAAAATATTAATCATGAGCAATTCATCAGTTCCAATCATGTCTTTTTCATTGTTAGATGAATGGAGGAAAAGAGCCAAAATTTTATTTAAAATATATTATTTTTTAACGAATTTAAAGAGAATTAATTATTTATAAAAAAAACGGTAGTTTTATTTATGAAAAAAAAGTGTCATCCTTTAAAATATAAATTATATAGAAAAAAACTTCTAATAAATAAATTTTGGGATGTGATTAGACAAATGAGCATTCCTTTGACTGATGATTCCCCACCGTAAGATCCAATGTAGCAGTCAATTTTTAGGGCTTTGGAATTTGATAATCCATCAATCAATATCTTTTCCTTTTACCTTTTTGATCAAACCCATTCAAGCAAGCAAACCAACTCATAACATTATTATTTGATATTGACTTCGTTATCTTTTCATTCGAGATCACTTGGTCGAAACATTTTGGTAGTGATTCATTGAAAATGCTTAATCGTACATTTGGAGAGAAAAAAACAAATTGTATAAAATCTTTAGTTTCATTTAAGATTATTAAAATTGATATTATATTTCTAAAATAAATATAAGAATTTAAATTCATAACAAATAAGCTAACATGAGTATTTTTTGTTATTAGACCAATTAGTAGATCTTTATGATGCTTAATATTTAATGCACAAGTAGTAAAAATATTTTTCTGCAAACATACATAATTAAAGTTTAAATTATAGATCTAATATTTAAGTCTTATAATTTAAACCCTAAAACTTGAATTTTAAACTCTAAATTCTGAATTGTTCTGTTTATGAAAAACAATTATTTCACCCCAATACATGAAATTTTTTATTCTTTTTTATTTATTTGTGTTTTACTGGATTTTTTTTGTAAGAACAAAAATCAAATTGTAATCCCAAATAAAAATCATCTTTAGTCGGTGGGATTGGGATTGATATAATATAGGGCTTTTTAGTGAAAATAAAACAATTCGATACATTACAAATCTGGTCTATTAGAAATTCTAATCTTCTTTTTGTCGAAATAACAACGCCAGCTAATAGATGTCTATGTCAAATTCTGGAAACAACCACTTGGATTATAGTTGTGATATGAATTCCTACAATTTATTTTGAATTAAGAGACTCAGATATACATACATATGCATGCATGGAAACATTTATATATTATAGAAAAATAATTATATTAATTTATAATTTTAACAGATATTTACGTAATTCACTTTTAATACTTTTGGTATTCAGAAATTATAGGTAGTAATTAGTAAAGGAAAGAGAAGTAGTTGGACATGAATAGTGATATTAGGAGAAATGGTCCAAACAAAGCTTATATCTTACCAACATGTATATATCTACAAATATGTTTTTAACACATGTTAATTAGGATTCCTGTCCTGAACTTGATCAAATTGATTGAAACGACCATTCTTTTCTATCTTCTGCAAAAACTGCTCATTTTCACCTAATTTCTTTTGTACGTTTATAAATTTAATTCACTATAATTGAGGGAATGATTTGTTTTAAGGCTTTAATTATTAAAATATATAGTTTAATTTATTTTTAATTTTAAATTTAAATAACTTTTGACAGGCTATCTATCTATCAAGTCCAACTGATTTGTCAAAAACAGCTTTTGCTGATGACAAACAATGGTTACATGCAGATCAAGCTACATGATTATTTTTATTTTTTTTTCTTTACCCGAAAATTTTAATAAAATATAAAATTAAAAATATTATATTTTTATTGATTTTAAATTGATATTTTATACATGATTTGAAGGATAAAAAAAAATTATTAATATAAAAATTAAAATTTTAAAAATATATTTTTGCACAGTTCAATAACTTAAAAAATTAGCCATAAAAAAAAATAATATTTTTAATTTTATATTTTTTTATCTTTAAAATTTTTTAAAATTTGATTAATAATAAAAAATTTTTTTTTTTACGTTAGTAAGACTTGTATCTAAATTTTTCTTCTTTGCCCGCTTTTTGGTTTAATAAATCTTCAGGACTTTTCGTAATGCTAAATTTTTGATCAAAACCAATGATTTGGAAGGATGAACGAAAAACATTTTATATAGTATCAAAAATATATTTTTAAAAATATTTATTTTTTCATACTTCAATAGATAATTATGGAAGGAGAAGAAAGTTGTACATAAATTTACAAATTTTAAACTGTTAAAAATCTTCAAAAATTTTTTTTTAATATTTATTTTTAAAAATAAAATTTCAATTATTTAAATAAAAAAAAAATTTAGGGGAAAAAAAGACGACAGAGGAAGGATTTTAAGAGAGAGAATTGACGATGGGTACTTATGTGATAACGGACTAAAGTTACTAATTTTGATTGTTAAAATAAGTTTAAAATGAAAAAATCTAGGTTTTTAATAATTATTCAGTTAATCAGGGTTTTGAGTTTGAATGATTAATATATTTATAATAATTGATATTTAGTTTAAAAAACAATAAAATTAAAATAATTAGTAAAATTATTTGAATTTTTATAATACAATTATTTTATTTTTTAAAAAGAACTAATATTTAGACATATTGCTGTGCAAAACAAATACCAAAACATGTATACAATGTAAAACTCAATAAATTAATTCTCAAATTCAGTCTCTTTTGTAAACAAAAGATATATTATATATAAAACATCCAAATTTCCAGCTTGCTCTCTCCCTAGAAACGAAAAAGTATCAATGCCTAATTAGGGGATGGTAATGTACAAGATTTACAGATAATTTTTAGCCCCCAACATCCAAACAAAGAACCAACCCTTTTTCTTAAACACTTTGAAAATCAACTTTCTTTCATCATCCTTTCCAAAGGCTTGCCATGGCAATTGGCTGCGACTTTTGGTGTCATCTTGCCATGGCAATAAATCAATCAAAATCCACTGCATGTTCATATGTAGTATCTTCGATCTTCAGCAAAAACTCTTTGTTTCTCTCTGACGATCTTAATTCAAAAAACCCAAGAAAAATTGAAACGAAAAAAAAAAAAAAAAGAATCAATCCTGGACACTGAATCATGATGATGATTGCTGCAAAAGTACTGAACGAGTGAAGGCCGTACGATGTTTTGCTTCATGTTTCCAACACCGTTCAATATCTTGTGCAATCCTGTTAGCATCCATTGATGTACCTAGCAATCCACGTTTAGTGAACCCAACGGCGTATAGCCCATTTTCACCTTTCCACCCATTAGGAAATGGCCTTCGAGGGTACCCATCTTTCTCTGAAAACATCTCTCTTTCCTGTCAATATTTCCTCTTTCTTTAAAATCAAGTTGCGACTTTGAGTTTAAAATAAAAAACTAAAGGTAAAAGGGAAAGTATACCTTTAACCAAGAGGGTACATTGCTTTTATAACCAGTTGCTAAAATGATTGCATCAAAGCTCTCAGTTTTCCCATTGACAAACTCCACTGCATGTCGTTTTAGGCGTTTGATGCTTGGACAGACCTACAGTAACAACAGCTCACAAATTATTGGGTAACTATATTTGTTACGTTCAAACACTGGTTCGTTAGTTGTCATCAGTGGTTTGAGCAAAAAAAAAAAGGTGATGTGATTTCAATGACAAAAGGAAAGTACCTTAATGTCTCCACTTTTGATACTGGCAAGCGTGCCAACATCTAAAACCGGGGTCTTTCCAGACAGATTCTTGAGTTCCAAGGGACCCAATCGTGGCCGGTCCAATCCAAAGCGAGCGGTGTCACCCAACATCAACCACGATACAATCAGCAACAAGCGGTCGACGAACCGAATGGGCAGCCACTTGAGCAACCACATGGACAGCCCGAAAGTTGATCTTCCCAGCATCTCTCGTGGAAGGACGTGCACCTTCGGTTCCATAAACCAAGAAAAAGGTTTATTAATGGACTATAAAGGGAGGGCAAAAATAAAGCTAAGAGTTGACGGTATGGGCTAATTGCGTCCAGGCCATTGCTCCATAATTTTGGAGTTTGTTTTAGGGACAAAAAAGGTAGGGATTCCTAATGATTACGACAACATATGATCTTAACTACGTTGGGGGGACAAAAAAGGTGGGGATTCCTAATGATTACGACAACATATGATCTTAACTATGTTGAGCATGCTTTAGGATCCCAAGATAGTGAAAGTTGATACAATTTTTAAAAACTATATTCAATGAAAATTTCCTCATCCCAATTATGATCTCTTTGGACCCCAAAAAAATCTCTTTTGTCCACCCAATATTTAGTAATGAATTGGTTTGTTATCGTCTTGAAGTGACACAAACTGTGCAGGCTGTTGTGAACATGTACTTCAATGCCAATTATGCCATGAATGAATGTTAATTAGTTCTTGTTTTGCTTGTTTTGCATCATGTAAATCACTTTTGAATGCATAATGAAACATACACAAAAAGAAACCTAAAATTGAAAAAACTTGTTCAGTCAAAAACATGGATGGGGGACAGCTTGAGAAACCCTATTCTCTTGTAATGAAACTTCGACATAAAAAAAATGAAACATGTCTGGTTTTTGGTTAAATGTTTAATGGGGAAGATGAATTATAAAAATGAAAAAAAAAGAGAAAAAAGAAAGGAATGGTGAAGAGTTCGTAGTTCTTACTGTATCTCTGACCACAAGTGAAGGCCTGGCATTATGATTGCAAAGATCCAAACACACCTCCATCCCTGAATTCCCACACCCCACCACTAAAACCCTTTTTCCTCTGAACTCTTCTCCACTTTTATACAAACTCGTATGCCTTATGTCCCCACAAAATTCTCCCTTTCCTTCCATCTCCGGCACCACCGACTCCGCATTCTCTCCCGTCGCCACCACCAACCACCGGCACACGTATTCCGTCCCTTCCCCGTTTATCCCTACGCTTTTCACGCGCCAAAACCCCAGCGTGGCGTCGTACTCGGCTCGTGAAACCGTCTCATTGAACCGTGGTTCAATATCAAACTTCCTAGCGTACGATTCCAAGTAGTCCACGAATTGTTGCTTAGTAGGGTAAGTAGGGAAATCACTAGGGAACCCCATCAGAGGAAGTTGGCAGAACTGTTTAGGCAAGTGAAGGCGTAGGCGGTCATAGGTCTTGAGTTGCCACAAAGATGCTATGCAGTTAGATCTCTCGAGCACTACACTCGGAACTCCTTTGTCTTTTAAGCAAGCGGCTGTGGCCAGACCCGAAGGCCCTGCGCCGATGATGAGTGGCCCCGGAACGCATATGCAACGCCGAGACGACAACGTATTCATCTTCTCAATGAATAAGGGATCGTGAGCTTGTTTTCCTTGAATTTCTCTCAAGCAATCCATGAACAGAGCGCAATTTGAGACAAATCTTTTTATACCACCCCTATTTTTGCTTTTTGTTATATATACGTAGCTACTACACAGCTAAATAGAAGAACAAAAAAAGGCTGAAAAGAAAAGAAGTATCTAAAAGGGCAAAACAAATGGTGTACGTTAGGTTTGAGATATTAGGTCTTGATTTAGTGATAAATTTGATCTCTTGTAATTTATCTATAAAGAGAGATTGGGGTTTTGTGGGTTGATATAGCTTGCGTTGAAATGAGTTGTTTGAATCTCTCTGTACTTGTCGTATGAAGGGTTAAGAGCAGAAGATGAGCACGAACTTCGAGGCTTAATCAGCACTCAATCAATGAAAGACAAAGGGAGAGACCAATGAAAGAATAAAAGAGAGATGGTGATATACTGGTATATATAATACTATAAAACTCTCTCTATGTCTACATTTCTTTGGAGAATGTTCTGTGAATAATTCAAGTTCATATATAAGAGGGAAATTAAAGTTTAACACATCCCTAACTAAAGAACAATTTATATTCGAGTTTCGTTGTTCATCTTTCTCTCAAATTTGCCTTTTTGAGAAACTAAAAGTTGGAAATGATATCTTATTAGGATAGATATAATTCATAATGAAGACTCATCCGTATAATTTTTAACGATTGTCGACTTGACTCATGTAAATTAAAGTTTAAGTTTGAGCCACAAAAGTGTTGAGTCTATTTGTTTCATTTAAAATTGAAAGTTTGTTTTGTTTGAAAATTAGAAAGATAGTTTTAAGAAATGTCTAATTTAATTTTAAGTTGAATTTTTTAGATTTTAGGGTTTAAGACTTATGTTTAAGGTTTATATTTTAAAGTTTTAGTTTTAAAATTAGATTTATAAATTATAAAAAATAAATAGATATTATATTTTTTTATTTTTTATGTGAAACCCTAAACTAGAAACCCAAAACAGGATATGTTGTTAAAGTGTGATTAATGTAGCAAATTGTTGGTAGGATTCTCACAGGATTTTGAGTTTTGATTATGGTTGGCAATGATAGGATAGGACCAACTTGGGGGATGGTGGGTTTGTGAATTATAGCCAAAATGTCCTCCGCATCCAATTGGCTTCAATTTGGACTATTTCTATTTGCTATTAGGATATTTTTTTGATTCCAGGGGCCGCTTCTGTCATCATGGGATATTAGATTAAAGGCAGTTCAGTTTTTCAAGTGTTGAGAACTTAAAAAAGCAATATTCCAATTTCCATGTGCATTTGGTTCAGTTTGATGCATGAGTTGCCTCCCATCAATATGTTCTCAGCTTGGTTTTTTGATCTTCTTTTGTTTGACAGGACTAGAAGGCGATATTCATGTTTCCATGTTCCGAACTTGATTCGGAGTTTGATTTGAATAGAGGGAATTATGAAGTGGGAATTAATTTGGTTGGCAAATGGCAATGGTGATGCTGGTGGTGCGGTATTAATGAAGCTTTTGCGGTCACGGTGGGGATGGATCAGTGGCCATTGCAGCATTGGTGACGGGGCCAACAAAGAATATTTGAAGTGCAATAAAGGCCCTACCAATGCCCATGGATTCCTTCTTCATGTTGTTTTGCCCATTGGTACTGCAGCAAGCTGGACACATACCATATTAGCACTTAACAGTTGATCCAGTGGAGATGACATTATTGGAAGTACATTCATTACTACCATATATTAAAGGAATTTATTTATAATTTTTATAAATTATAATTATGAATGATGATTAAATTTATAATTAAATAAATAAAAATGGAAACAAAACATGACTCTTTAGTTGACGTCAGTCTCATATTAAATTCTTCTATAAAAATTATCAAAATATTAAAATTTATATAAATATATAGCGCCTTAAATAAAAATATAACCCAACAACATATATAATATAAATTTTAATATTTTTGATAGTATGTGTTTTTATAAGAAAATGAGATTGGAGTTTTTTTTTTTTTTTTGAATAAAGATTGGAGTTCTTCTAAATAAACAATTCAAAGTCGTGCAAGATTTTTTTAATGAACTTATAGTACCATATTGTTATCCTTTGCCCCTTATTATTATTTATCATGGTAATGAAAAACAAGAGATGTATCAAAATTTTGGCTTAAAATTTATTTTATATAATTTTGTTTTATCGATTATATTTTTATTTATTTTCGAATCAATTTGACCCAAAGTAGCCATGCACGGACTGGATGACAAAGAATGACATTTAACCGAATTTCAAATCACAAAAGATAATCACAAATTTTATCAATATAAATTGATTATGAAACAAAAAAGTATTCATAAACCCTAAACGGCAATCAATAAGATTGTATCAACGACCAGCAAATTCATCTAGCAAACTTAGAGTCTTGTCAAACTTCCATTCCCGATCAACCATTGATTTTTTTTAATAATAAATATACTGTTTCATAGCCATGCATGGACTGGATGGTAAAGTAGGCATTTAGGCGAACAATAACATAAGATGATGAGTCATGGCATGAAATTAGAGTTGAATTATGAAGAAAATAAATAAAAAATGATCAATCAATAATATTGTTTCAACGACCAGCAAATTAATCTAGCAAACTTTGAGTCTTGTCACACTTCAATTCCGATCAATCATTAATTTTTTATTATTATAATAAATGTTTAAAATTACAGGGATACATATTGTTACAAAAAATTTAGAAAGAAATGCGATTAAAGAGTCTAGTTTATCAATTCATTATTAAAATGAGTGTCAAATTATATCATTTTTCGTTTTTTCTCTTTTAAAATTTTTATATATAAATAATTAGTTAAGTGTGTCAATTTCTACGAGCATCGTTGAGTTTCACTAACGATGAGCACCGTTAAATTATTTTATAAAGATTAAAAATTTTAAAGACTCAACATACAATTATAAATTATTTAAAATAAATTTTTAATTAAATTATTTTTATATATATGATCCCAGTTAACTTTAAAAAAGTTTGATCAAAGTCTAAAAAATAAAAAACTTTGTCTCAGAACCAGTCATCCCTTTATCACGGCGTAAATTAAATGTGTAAAAACAGGGATGTCTAAACCTTAAATTTGCTATAAATTATTGATTTTATTTCTACCATATAAAAATACGAAATGAACTAAAACTTAAAATATAAAACCTAAAAAAATATTATGGGTGTAAATAAATTAAATTTGTTTGATAAAAACAAATTAATAGTTGAATCCTAAGTCCATTGGAAACATATTGACGAAGCCGTGTGTGCTTTCTCCTTTGAAGAAATTATTTGTCTTCAGCTTTTTTTAAAAAATTGTCTAACCTGTAAAATTATTTCAATGATTTTTCTTATAATTCCACGGTTTCCGATTTTTTATGTGTTTTCTTCCGTATTTAAAAGCTAAATTTTTTTATATATGAATACAATATTAATTTATTTAAATTCAAAGTTTAACATTTTTTCTAACCATTTAAAAAATTTAGGGTATTTCTCGTCACTCTAAAATAATTTGATTCTTTTTTTTTAAAAAAATATTTTAAAATATAATATATATGAAAATAATTTAATTGAAAATTTATTTTAAATAATTTATAATTACATGTTGAGTCCTTTAGATTTTTTATCTTTATAAATTAATTTAATGATGTTCAACGATGCTCATCATTAATGGTGCTCAACGGTGCTCGTCAAGTGTTGTAGAATTTTCCTAAATAATTATAGGCATTGTTTTTTATTATAAATAATTATATATATTACTAAAATCATGGTTACTTTAATTTATCTTGAAATTCCATAAAATTGGTAAAATGTAAAGAAAAAATTTTAAAAATTTTTTATATTTTTAAAATAAGTTTTTAAAAATTATTAGAGTAAAACAATTAAAAAACTTTTTTTTCAAGTTGTTCAACTTGAATTTATTATAAATACTTATATTATAGTGATTATTTTAACTTTACAGGTTAGATTAAGATTAGTAGATTTCTATTGATTAGAGAAATTACCTAACACACTTTCAAATGGTTTTAAACTCCACTAAATCGAAAGTTTCATTTCCATCTATACATAGCAACAGCATCAAGTAAATTTTAATCTAACTTACATAATTTTCTAAACAATCCCTACTTCACCACTATCTTTCTATGATGAAATGTGCAATGATTTTAGGGGATCTAATATTTTGTATTAGTCAACGAAATTAATTATCTAATACGAACGCCGGTTGGTCCATTAATAAAAAGAATGGAGGTTTCATCATAATTTTGGGCATTAGATATTGTGCTACTAGAAAAGGTGTTTAACCTAATAAAAAGATCTTCATCCAAACAACAACTTTTTTAACTTTTCAGTTTAGATTAAGATTATATTTTTTTTATTGTTTAGAGAAATTACCTAACACATTTTCAAATGGTTTTAAACTCCACTAAATCGAAAGCTTCATTTCCATCTCTACATAGCAACAGCATCAAGTACTTAATTTTTAATCTAACTTACATACTTAATTTTTAATCTAACTTACATAATTAATTTTTAATCTAACTTACATACATTTCTAAAATTAATTCCCCCCTATCCTTCTATGATGAAATGTGAAATGATTTTACGGGATCTAATATTTTTGTATTAGTCAACGAAATTAATTATCTAAAACTAATTTCAAAAATGTCAATTAATAAAAAAAAAGTGTGGAGGTTTCAGTTTAAATTTATTTAATTTTGTACTACTGAAAAATTTTTTATAATTTTTACAAAGATTTATAAAGCAAAGATTAAGCAAGCCCGTATCCTTCTATTATAACTTCCGATTTCCCTCTTTCAATGATTTTATCATCTCCAGATTTATTTTAAGGGTTTAAATTTGATATAGGCTGAATGTTTCGCTAAAAGAAATTTTATTGACAAACAACCATTATTTATAATTTAAATTAAAATTAAACCTAAAATCATAAAAAACTAAATTAAGATCTTAAACTCTAAACCTTAAATCTTAAAATCATGCTAAAACAATAAAAACTAAACCACAAAAACAAAACCCCCTCAACCCCTAAAGAAAAAAGTGTGTGTAAAAAGACAAAAATTTATATAAAAAATAAAAAACTAAAAATATTAAACTCTTCATTTTAATACTAAAACTAACAACCAATTAAAAAAAACAAAATGAAAAGAAAAGATTGATTATCGTCTCTAATTTCAAAAAATGAGATTATAATAGGGTTCATTTTGGGATTTATTTTAATGAGCAACAATATAAAATTTTAAAAGTGACAAAAAAATAAAATTTTAAGATAATGACAATATAAATTAATAAAAAATAAAATAAATTTTTTATTTTAAGAAACCATATACAAATTTTAAATTTCTGTCTCTCTAACTCCCTCGGTCCATCCCAACTTATAATTAATCGTGAAATATGAAATATCCTCAAAGCTATGCATTAGTTAGTGCTTTCTTGAACAACACATTAATCTGTTTTTTTTTCTTTTTTTTTTTTTGGCCGTTGCTATATCAAATTAATATGATATTATAAAGGTAATAATGCCGTAATTATTTATATATAGAAAATAGTAATTCGCGTGCTAATATATAAATATATAACTAATTATGTACTTCAACTTGTAAAAGTTCCAGCAATGTTTATAATCCTTGGTATTGCATTCATTAGACAAAAGAAAGCAAAATTATATGATCTTTTAAAATCATCATTAGAGTTTTAATATTATTGAGATTTTTTCCCACAATCAATTTTTAAATGAAATGACATTTAAAACATTGTTAGTTAACCGACAAAAATAACATATATATATATAATATAATTAATTTAAGTTTCTGTTTTAATTTAATTTAGTAAAGATTTATCAAAAAATAATAATTTAGTAAAGAAAATGTCTAGCGTGATTAAGAACAGTAAAATGTTCTCAAAGTTTGGATTTAAACTATTATCGCTTCTTCAGAATCTTATATATTATATATAAACAAAACAATAAAGACGGGGATATATTAAGTATTAACCCAAACTTTACCCATTGAAAATTAAAGGGAATGATGCCAATTTCTTTTATATAAAATAGAATAGTATTATAAAGTAATGTTTAATCTATACTTACCACACACAAATTAACAAAAATCAGATGTCTTATCCTTCTAATTTATTTATTTATTTTCTATCTGCATATATAGTTTCGTTACTCATTAATTATTTGAAATGCTATTATAAGCTATAAATAAACAATTGATTAAAGACAAATGGAGATATATTAACCCAAACTTTACCCAATTGAAAATTAAAGGGAATGGTATCAATTGCTTGCATATAAAATAGAATAGTGTTATAAAGTAATGTTTAATTTACACTTACCTCACACAAATTAACAAAAATCAGATGTCGTCTCCTTCTAATTTATTTATTTATTTTCTATATGCATATATAGTTTCAGTAATCAATAATTATTTGATTTATTTAGCCTAAGTTTACCTTTAATTTGCCTATATGAAAAAAGTTAATGTATGGGATTGTTCTTGCTCCCCTATGATTGCAAATCTCTTCACTATTTTGATATGTATAAGTTCAAGTGTGAGCTTTTAAGCCCTTTTTTTGAAAATAAAAACACAAAGAAATAGTTTTGGGTTATATCGAAAATCATTCGCCACAATTTGATGTACAAAAAGACGTGTTGATGCAAGAAGAGAATAAGCTAAGATAATGGAACAAAAGCAAAGCCATTGATTTAATTTGGGGATAAAAATCTCAAATCCTTGTTACAGCAACTTAACATATTACTATATGTGACACAGAATCTTGTTTTTATTTTTTTTTTACCCAAAGAGGCCATGAATCTGCTTATGTTTTAAATCACTTACAAAGCTTGATTAGACATTCGTGGGGACTTGTCTTCTTCTTTCCCCCATGATTTAAAGTGCATTTTTTTCCCAACAATCAATTTGCAGGTCCGAAAGAATGTATATTTTATTAAATTAACAGTTAAATGAAAATCATATATATATAGTAATAAAGATTTGGACAGTTAGATCAAGGACAAGGATAATATAACTACAAAAGCAATGATCTTGAGAATTAAACATATTTTAATTTTGAAATGGAGAAAAATAATATAATATATATATATATATATCAAGCAATGAATAAATTCTAATAATTAATCTCAACTCGGGACATCATTCAGAATTATCTGATTAAAAAAATCCATGTTATTGTTTTTAAATTTGCAAGACATTGTATATTGTGATTGCAATGTGATTTTATAGTTCATGAATTCAACGGTTTTTTCTAAGTTTTAAAATATGTCTCAACAAAAAAATGTTATACTTTTTGATAATATTTTAGGTTTTTTTTAACAAGTTTTGAAATTTGTCGAAAAATCACCAACTTAAAAAAATAAAATTTCAAAATTTGTCAAAAAACATCAACCTGAATTATTATAAAAATATATATAACGTTTTAGGGGAGCGAATGAAATTAGATACGCTAGTAATCCTAACCGTAAATGGTGCATACTAGGCGTCGTGTGTATCGATAAGAATTTGTAGCTAACACGTTACATATTCCTTATAAATTTTTAAAACAAGAATAAGACTCAAATGAATTGATTTTTAATAAATAATGGATCATGTGATTTAAATTGATAAAATATTTTTATCACCGACTTGATATGTCGCGAATTCTCTTAAAAGAGAAGAGTGCTTTTGAGAACACAAACATAAATAATACATAAGTATCATCAGCTTTTAAGGTATAAATGACCAATGAAAGATGTTCTTTAGTTCATAAAAATTGTTTTAGACGTAAAAAAACAAAATCAATTGGTGATTTTAGTTCATGAACCTGGTTTTTGCTAATTTTTCTTTCTCGTCCTCTTGGGAACTGTTTCAATAATCTTATTAGAAAATATAACTAAGAACAACTTCAAATAAATTAAATATTTGGAATATCTTAGTTGTGTGAAATTGTCAATAATAAGGTAGATTACACGAAATAGAGCCGTTTTTTAGATTTTAGTGGCCCAAAGGTGAATCAAAAAATTAGGCCCTTAGTAATAAGTATTAGAAAAAAAAATTAGGCATTTAATAATAAATATTAAAAATAAATTTTAAAAGTAAGACCCTAATAACAAGTATTAAAAAAATAGGTTTTTAATGACAAATATTAGAAGAAAAAAATTAAATTTTAAGAGTATGTTCCTAATAACAAATATTAAAAAAATCATGTCCCTATAGGACCCCTAATAACAAATATTAAAAAATTAAATTTTAAGAGAATGTCTCTAAATAACAAATATGGGGAATAGGGCCCCTAATTATAGGTATTAGAAAAAAACCGGGTCTAGTAACAAGTATTGAAAAAATTAAGAGTATGTCACTAATAATAAATATTGGGAAAAAATAGGCCCTTAATAATAACTATTGAAAAAATTAGACCCCTTATAACAAATATTGAGAAATTTTAAATTTTAAGAGTAGGCAAATGTTGGAAAAAAATAAATCTTAATAATAAGTGTTAAATAAATAAATTTTAAAAATATACTAATAATAATAAATATTAAATTTTAATATCAAATATTATAAAAAAATAAAGCCATGGGCGGGCGTTCCTCCTGCCCATACCCAGGGACGCGAAATGAGTCTCGAATGGAGCAAGTGCGGGTTTAGCATAAATGACCAAGAAATGATGTTCTAGTCCTAGAAATAGAAATACCTGAGGGAAAAAAGAACAAAATCCACTGGTTATTTAGTGTGATAACATGATTCATGAGTTTGCTTTAATCATTTTCTTCCCAATAATATGAGTTCTACTGCTCTTTAATCATTATTACTATCCAATAAGGAAAATGACACCTTTAAACCGCCCCACCTATGCTGCTCCAACAACAATAATGGCTTTGTTATCACCAAAGTGCAGTGCTAAATCAAAACCAAGGAATGATCGAAATGTTCTAACGAGTGGATGACGCAAATCCCCACCGAAGCAAATGGGGATGAAACAAACAGGGTTTTTATCAAGATGGACCGAGAGGGTTGAAAAGGTAATGTTTTTTTAAAAATTAAAAATTTGTATATAATTTAATTTTTAAATATATATATATATTTTATTAAAAAATATTTTCACCCTCTAAAAATTTTATAAATTTTCTATCTAACATAAAGTATTGGTTCTGCTATTTAACTTTCTGAAACACTTGAAATAATTTTTTTAAATAAAATACAGGAGAAGATAAATTAGTGGGAAAAAGATAGGGTCTTTTCAGATACACATGAGTTTGCTTACATGTAGATATGATGTGCCCAATAGCCCACCACTATCCTGACAGACGAATCGGTTTAATATATAGTTTTAGGTTAGATGCAGAACTAAGCAATATGTAAGAACTAAAACAAGCTACCTATAAGTAGGAGGGTCAAATTATATGAACAAGTTCTGATTCGATTTGATCATATAGGATCAGACTTTTTTTATTAGAAAAACATATTTGAGACGAGTCAATTTTTTAAAATTAAATTTGAATTGGATGAAACTCTTTAAATATCAAGTCGAGTTTCAATGAAAACATTTAATTTTCGAGTCGGATGTAAATGGGATAAAAATCCGACTCCAACTCATTACAATCCCTACCTATAAAGCTACAACTTTTGACACATTGAATTATACTAAATATCTTATAACATAATTTCCTCTACTTTCTAAATGTGTTTCTTTTCCTTTTCCAAGCTAGTGTTGAAAGTAGAAACTTCTCTGGGTTTATAAGATTGAAGCCCAATATGAGTTAATGTAGAACGTATTTAGCTTCAAATTTTAATCATAGTCAATTCCAAAAGTGACGGAGCCGAATGTACGGTAGGCCATATGGATCATGGCCCTAATTGTATTATTTTGATCCATATTACATATATCATATTTATGTTCAAGATTTTAACACTTTTAATCCATATTACTACACCAGTTTACACAATTGTTCCAACATGTTTTTTAAAGGACGTATCGTGCAGGTCTATTTTCACATAAATTCTTTTGTTTTCATATAGCTTTCCTTCAAATGTACTAGTGATTCATGAAACTCAAATCGGGTGGCTATATCTTATGTCATCTAATAATATATTTCTTGAATAAAATAATATTTTATATGTTTAGCTAAAACTGTCGCTCAGAATTTTTTTAACTTTATTTTTGTATTATTTAACATTTATTAATAAAATTTTAAAACTTTCAATCAAATAATTTTTAAATATATATTTTATAAAATTTATTTTTTTTTAAATTAACAAGTCAAAATCAAGAAAAAATTGATTAAATAAACTCAGCTATAATATTTTAATTGGGATAGAGGGAATAATAACATATCTCCCTACAAAATGCTCACCTTATTTCACGGGCAGAGCCAATAATTAAATTCTAGTGTCAATTGAAACATTTAAAAAAAATGAGATTTATAAATTTTATAAAAACAATAAAAAAAGTAAAATAAACATTATTTTCAAATAATATTGACATAAATTTTTAAAAAATATAAATATTTTTAAAATTCTAATATCCTAATTTATTTATTTTGACTTTACCCTAACTTGTTATCGCCTTACATTCTATGTTGTAGTCGTAGTTTTGACGGTCCTTGTTGAATGTCCAAAACATGCTAAATATAGAAATACGTGAAAAGAACGCATACTAAACCCTCATAAATTGGGTAGTTGTTCGTTTAATAGATCTCACAAACGTCCACAGAAATTAAAACAGATTATTGTCGAAGCAGTTGGTGCCATCGAGGGCTATAACCAAGAGACGAATGGCCCAATCAATTATGTTGGCAAACAAAATTGGAATGCATGTACCAGTTACCACCACTCTCAACCTCATCCACCCAGTAAAAGAAATTCAAATTTTAAAGGCGGACATCAATATAACCTACGTCCGCCGCTGCCCAAGCCCATATGACACATAGCTGCATTTAAGTTAAACCAGTGGCAGTTGGAGACATTATTGGTTGACAAAAACAGTTGGGAGTGTTACTTGTTGTCTTGTCCTACGGCTCCTACTTCACTTCCCATTATAAATGTGGAGCACTCATGCTCTACTTTCCATTCCCATTCACGCAACACTAACTTTCAGATTGTTCTTTCGATTAGTGTTATTTACTTGGATCTCGATGAAGGTTCTCTCGCCGGTTCTTGCTTTCCTAGCAGTGAGTTTCTCGATTTCATGTGATTGCTTGTTGTTGAGTGTAGAGAACTAATGAGTGTGTCCTTTTTCCTGAACTTTTCTTGTTTGTTGTTTGTTTTTGCAGCTTGCTGTGGTGGCACTGGCAAGCCATGCTGCTCTCTTACCTGAGCAATATTGGAACAATAAGCTGCCAAATACTCCAATGCCAAAGGTTGTCCAAGAAATGCTTCATCCCGGTGAGTGCTCAATTTCCTAAGGATTATTTTTCTTTAAATCATTTTATTGCTGAAAAACATAAGAATAGGACATGAGCAAATAATGTTAACTGATGCATTGATTTTGGTGTATTTGTAGAACTGTTGGGGAGAAAAGTACCACTGTGAATGTAGGTGGTGGTGGAGTAAACGTCAATACAGGAAAAGGGAAGCCCGGGGGTACCGCCGTGAACGTCGGAAAGGGCGGAGTACATGTGAACACCGGGAAAGGAAAGACAGGGGGTGGCACTCATGTGAACGTTGGAGGCAAAGGAGTTGGAGTGAACACCGGGAAAGGAAAGCCGGGAGGCGGCACTCATGTGAACGTTGGAGGTAAAGGTGGAGGAGTATCTGTCAACACCGGGCACAAGGGAAAGCCAGTACATGTTAATGTTAAACCGTTTATTTACAATTATGCAGCCACCGAGACTCAAATCCATGATGATCCGAATGTGGCTCTTTTCTTTCTGGAAAAGGATTTGCACCCCGGGGCAACAATGAATCCTGCATTTCACCGAAAATACAGAGAAATAAACTTTCTTACCTTACCAAGTATCCCGAACAATACCGTTCTCATCTGACAAGTTACCAGAAATCTTCACCAAATTTTCAGTAAAACCTGGATCAGACAAGGCTGAGACGATGAAGAACACGATCAAGGAGAACGAACAGCCATCGATTCAAGGAGAGGAAAAATATTGTGCAACCTCACTTGAATCGATGATCGACTTTAGCACATCCAAGCTAGGGAAAATTGATCAGGCAGTCTCTACAGAGGTGGAAAAGCAAACCCCAATGCAGAAGTACACGGTATCAGCTGGAGTAGAGAGGATTGGAGGCGACAAAACTGTAGTGTGCCACAAGCAGAATTATGCATATGCTGTCTTTTATTGCCATAAATCAGAAACAACAAGGGCTTACACGGTTCCTTTGGAGGGTGCTGACGGGACAAAAGCCAAAGCAGTAGCGGTCTGCCACACGGATACATCGGCATGGAATCCGAAGCATTTGGCTTTTCAGGTCCTTAAGGTTGAGCCAGGAACCGTTCCTATCTGCCATTTCCTTCCTCAGGATCACATTGTTTGGGTCCCTAAGTAAAATCCTGCAGAGTAGAGTCGGACCCGTTCTTTTTTCTCCTCTAGGTAGGATTAGAATTAGATTAGGATTTATCAAATAATAATAATAATAATAATGGGCAAAGTTCAAAGAAAATATGGTGTTCAAATAGATAATGAATTATAAACATTTTTATAAGTTTGTCTTAAAAAAAAGGAGAATTGTTAGTGCATAAACATCAAATGTTTTAAAAGTGTTCAAACCTAGTATTTTAATGCATCAAAGCACTATTCAAAAAAAAAAAATAATGCATCAAAGCAATCTATTTACAGTTTGAAGTTGAATCTTTTAAATTAGGAATTAACTAAATTAAGAGTAATTTTAATGAAATTGTTTTTTTATAGAAGGGAAGTATATTATTTGAGATTTAGAAATGATTTTTCATTCCAATTTGTAAATTGACATTGGTAATAAATCATCTTAAAACATAAAATTGTTCTTGAAAAAAATAATTTAAAAAAACAATTTAAATATGTTTTTGATGGGCAATTTCTTCCAAAAACCTATACAATGACAAAATTTATTTCTTATTTTTAAAAACCAACCTTCTTTGATAAATCAATTTATTTATATTAAAAATGATTTTATTTTCTTTTAAAAATGATTTAGAAAATTACTACAAGTGTGAAAATAGTACAAGAATGTAGGATATATAATAAGAAATCGTATAAAAATTTGATTCAACTACTTATATATGTTTTGTTTTATTTCGAGGGATGGAAAGTAAATATTTTAAATTAATATATTTTTTTTAAAAAATAATATTATACAAAATATTATTATATATGTAATGGAAATTTAACTAAAAAATTAAAATTAATATAGTTTTTTTTTATCTTAGAGCAACATTTATATTATAATTCTCCAATAATGTTCAAAAATTTTCTTTTTTTGAATTTCCCAATTTTGGATCTATTATTTTTAAACAGGAGTGAAAATAACTTTTATTTAAAGGCATGTATTCCTTCATAAAAAGGCATGTATTCCAAATAAATAGGAGTGAAAATAACTTTTATTTAAATTTGCATAAATATGATTCTATATGCAAAATTAGTGGTAATTAATCAAAATATATACATTAACATATATGTGTAAAGATTCTACTCCATTTGCTTATTTAATATATTAGTTATAGAAAACAAAACTAGATATATTTGGAAAAATATTAAATATAATTAATTTAATCAAATAAATTTAACTTAAAATAAAAAAAATTATTCATCAGAATACATAGTTAAATTGTTTTAAAATTCATTTTTAAAAACTACTCAATACAAAAAATTATTTAATTACTATTTATTTTTTTATTGAATTAAAACGTTTAAATTCTTTAAACAAAATCATAAAAAATTAAAATTTAATAATATTATTAAAAAATGAAAAAAATTAAATTGAAAAATTTTCTCCTAATACTTCATATTCTAATTCTACTATATAAGAAGACGGGAAAAATAAAATAAAGGCGAGGAAAGAAATGACTGCCTGACGCCGAAGAGATCCCAAGGAGAAACACGTCATACGAACACATATAAATTTGATTTATTATTCTTGCTAAAAGATTACAAGAATAGGAGGTTAAAGTAGGAGTTAACTCAAGCGGGACAAAGGCGGGATATCAAGGGTTAGGGTTTTAAAGAAGAAAAGATTATACAGGCAATCAGTCTTCACTCTCCGACTCTTCTGAAAAAGTAAGATAATTCCTCTTCAATCTTTCTTTTTATTGTAGAGTTTAGTAGCTATTACTCACGGCATTGGTTTATAAGAATCGATTTTAGGGTTCTTCGCGGCTTTTGGTTTCCCGGAATGTAGTTTCTTGAAAATATTTTACTGTAAGAAATTGTTTTCTTGGCGGTCGTTCAAAACTCTTTGATGTTTGATTTTCCTCGTATGTTTTATCGATTAATAATTTTGGGAAAAATTTTCATCATGGGTATTTTTTTTTTATATTTTAACAAAATATGTCAATATAGGATTGGAATGCTCTATTTGTGCGTTGAATATTTCTGCCACTATCTTAAATTTTCAGGTTTTGTTTTTCTGGTTAAGTGGAGGCCTGTTGTGTGAGTATGGCTGAAGTCGGTGGAACAGAGGACCTTGAATTCAAGTGGGGTAAAAAGAAAGGAATTGGTGGGAGAAAGAAAGATGTTCAGTTTTATGAATCATTTACTTATGATGGTGTTGATTATGCTCTTTATGACAATGTTTATCTTTATAAGGAAGGTGAACCATTGCCTTATCTTGGGAAACTTATAAAAATATGGGAGACCGGTGATAAATCGAAGAAAGTGAAGGTTTTATGGTTTTTTCGACCTGAGGAGATCTCAAATTATCTTGTAGATGGATTGGCACATCCGAATGAAATATTTTTAGCATCTGGTGATGGAGTAGGCCTTGCCAACGTTAATCCATTGGTAATTGTGATTTTATAAAAAAAGTCAGTACTTTGATATTTCATTTTCTAGAAGCAAACATCATAGTTTATATGTGTCCTGTGACTTGTATTCACTGTTTCTCGTTTAGCTGTTAGGCTATTTGAAAATTTCTTGCATTAAGTGGGTAGATAACAGTTGGACTGGAACATGTCCTAGAGTTCTTATCTCTTATGTACTTTTGACACTGTAGTGGGCTACAAAGTGGAATAGATTTGGTCTAAAACTCTTATAATCCTTGAAAATGGTTATTTATGTTCAATTCACTTTAGCCTTAAGGATATTAAAGTTGTGAATTGAATTGTTTCTGAGTTTATGTCTTAAGGAGGCATCTTGTTAGATGTGGTTCAGTTTTTAAGTTTTCCTGGCACTTCAGCATACATTATTAAAATTTATTTTTTTTTTCAATCAGTATGATACTGTATTTTAAGTTTATACAATTGGACATCTCTTGTGTTTTTGAAAGTGTTAAAACATACATTCATCTACTTAGTTTCTAATTTTGTTAACATTAATTCAGGAAGCAATTGTTGGAAAATGCAATGTAATTTGCATTTCAAAGGATAGCAGAAATCCACAACCTTCAGACGGAGATATCCAAATGGCTGACTTTGTGTTTTACCGTACTTTTGATGTTGGGCTGTGCACTATCTCCGATAAGATAGATGAAAAAATTGCTGGAACTGAAGGTATTTATTTTCCAGTCATCTATTGATCTATTTCATTGTGATTTTGATGCTGGTTGTATTAATTGTTGAAATTCCTGTTTCTATTTCTCTATTTGTTGCAGTTAAATTTATTTTTAACCTACCTGGTTCTCTGAAGCCTTCTTCTGTCCATAACTTTAGCGTGGATGATAAAAATGCTATAGGAACAAATGGAAGAGTGATTTTATCTAAGCTAAACACATCTGAGGATCAAATTCCTGAAGAAGATAGACAAGAGGAACAGAAACCTGTGGTTGCAGAGAATCTTGCTCCCAATGATTTACAAGAGAATGGCTTTAACTACAAAACTGCTTCAAGTTTTAAAGTTGAAGAGAATTCAGATTTAAAAGTTTCATCAGTTAAACCAAATGTCTCCCAGAGAGAAAAGCTTGTTTCAGGTGTAGTTACAGAGTCTGGTGGACTGGCAAAAAGAAATGACAGACAGGAAAATACTTCTGGTGATAAGACAGGTTTTAGCCGTAATGTTAAGGAAAATGCAAACTCTTCCGCTGAGAAGATAGGTCATGTCAATCAAGTCAAATTTGATGAAAAATTAAAATCCATTAAGGATACAAGTGAGTTGGATGAGAGGCCACATAAGAAAGCAAAGCTTGATAGTTCTGTGAAAGTCTCCAATGACAAGGAAAGCCTAAGACGTCCTACAGATCCTCGCGGGACAGCCAAAAACTCTTCCAATAAGCTGAAAATTGAAGATAAACTCACAAAACCTACTAACTGCAAAACTCCTGCAATGCCTCCAAATGATGGTAAAAGAACTTGGTGACAAAGTTGTAGCAGTTACCCGTATGCCTGTTTCTGTAAGTGGTATTTTGGGGTTGTCTTCTCTTTTTCTTTTCCTCCTATCAACTTCATTTTAAAGATATTATCTTGAGGGGACACAGGGTTCACTTCTAATGCACATTAAGCTCAAAGCATGGGGTTAGTATTATTTGATAAGAAAGATGCGATTACTTTGCAAATTTAGCAGTTATTATGCCAAATCTTAGTTTTGAAATTCTATTGTTTGGAGTGATGGCTTTTTTTTACTTGTATTATTATATAGATGATAGATAAATTTTGTGGAACCTTTCTTTTCTTTGTACGCCTCACCAGTTTAGAGCCTAATTTCTTCCTCTTGAATTTGATCCTTTGAAAAATAAATGAATAAATAAAACCACATGGCCTCAAATTTCAATTTATTTAACGTTTAATCAAAGAATAGTGTAGTCTCATATGCTTTTTTGTCCTACTTGGTTCCTGCCATTACTCATTGTATCCTGTACAATAGCATGCTTGCCTGTTTCTGCTTTCCCACCTATTGTAGGTTTTTATTATCCTGTTATCCTTGTTCTCTCTGATGTGAAAGTTTCTTGTGAAGATTTACTTCTTACAGTTATTGTTTATTCATGCTGACAGGATAGGAGCAATTGGTTTGGTGAAATTGTAAGTACTCTCTGCCACTTCTAAAGTGATTGCTTAAATTGTTTCACAGCCTATTTTTAATGTTATGTTTTCATAAATTAGTCTACAATCTTTAAGCGGATCTTTAAACTGCCTCTTACATTGTTTCAGCCTTGGGAAGAAAGAATGCAGGATGCACACGAGCAAGGAAAACTTGTTCTGTTTCAAAATTTGGATCCAACTTACACTTCAGCAGATGTGGAGGTAATTTCTATTATGAATAAAAAATTATGTTGTGTTTGTAGCATTTTGTATTTCCAAGCATAGATTTCTGTTTTCTCTCTCTTTTTACCTTTCTGCTTTGTACCATTTTTCTTTGTTATGAAGAATATATGTTTCTATTTCAGGATATAGTTTGGACTGCCTTCAAGAAAACTTGCAGGGCAAAGGTGGTTCAGCAGACTGCATGTTCTAGCCCTCATTCTGGTATAAACATATTCTATATGAAACAGTTTTCCTCCTTGTGGAACAAAAAAAAAAGAGTAATGTGGATTATCTGAATTTGGAACAAAAAGTTGCCAAAATAATAGGAAATATCATCTGATACTCTGAATAGTTAAAGGTCCTGATGTGGAACTCTGATATTATTCTCATTTGGACTTGATATCTAGTCAATATTTTGTGATATCAAACAGGAGATATCAGAAAAGGTAGACGAGAAAGGCTGGCCTGAGTATTTTGGTAATGGCTATTGGTGTTTGCCTCAAGTGATTTTTGAAATCATATCATGTCTGTTTAATATCATCTTTATTTCCTATGTCACTGCTTCTGCTTCCTGACATAGTTTATCTATATATATTTAAAATGTAAAACTAAAACCAGCCTTTTTAGGTTACCTCAAATATAGCTTGCAGTGGATAAATTTAGCATTTAAGGAAATTGATTTGGTCATGTTGTAGGTCAAGCTTTTACTATATTCGATACAAGGGAAGTAGCAGAGGAGGTTATTACAAAATTGGATAAGGGATGCTTGTTGCTACCGAATCAGAGGTATGTTGCAATCGTTTCCAATATGTGGTGCTATACATATGCTATTATAGTCCATATCCAGTTTCATGCTTCTTGGACGAGTGGGTTCAACCTCCATTGTTAAACTTTGCTAGCACTCATCTTGGTTATGGTACGCTGTATAATGTACTAGCATGCCCTTTACCACCCAGATGATGGGTTTGGAAAGTTTTTCTTCACAACTTGCGCATTTTCATTGTCTTGTTTTAGGTTTTCTGATCATATGATCTCATTTTCCTTAGTGTCTTGACCTCATTGGCTCTTTCTTTTACCCCTCTTTTTATCATGTATTTTGCCCATTTTCACCTTATTTGTTTGTCTGGGGCTCTATGCTGGTCTGTTTATTTTGAACTTCTGTCTTATTCATAGCCTTTAGATTAATTTGCAGCATGTGGAACTGGCCCTAAGAGCTGTGATGATGCTATTTATTTTCTTTTATTTCTTGCTGTAGGCCTCTTTTTGCCAGCATCCCAAATCCCTGCTTCTCAAGAAAGCAGTCAATGTTTGCAGGTCATCTCATTGTTGATAAACTCAAATCCCAACGGGAAATGGTACCTATTTCTTTTCTCTCTGTCTCAGTTTGTTGGTGTCTGTTTGGTGTTAGCATGTTTGCTTGATTAATCACACCCTATTCCACATGGATGCAGTAAATCTGATTTTATTTTTTGGTTTCCTTTTTGTTTCTGTTAATTTGTTACTGAGTATTCCATTTTCCCACAGAAAGAAGCGGTATCTACTTCACATTGTTCCCAACCCAACACACTTGAGTATGATATGGCCATGGAATGGTGCTTAATGGCAGAAACATCCAATGTGTTCTGGAAAAAACTATATGAGGTTTTGAATTTCTGCCATTCTTTTTATGTGTTTCTACCTTCTATTGCTTTGTGTTAACCATGTATTTTGGATTTTTTAGCAACAAGGGAAAGAGATAAAAAGAGTGAAGGTCAACTTTAAGTCCAAATGAGCACTGTTAATTTTGTCTTCCCCTAATTTTGGTAAGTACAACCTACAAGCTACTACCCTTCTGTTTTAAGCATAATACATGTTCTGTTTATAAATGATATGGCTGCTAAAGTGCTCATTTTCTGTTCAGTATATTTCTTTGAATTAAAAGGAAGCCATTTTTTGAAGCAAACAACCAATGTGGAGTTTCTGATACGAAGGTATGGTCTCTACGACTATTCTGTTTCCCTACTTTTTGCCATATTATCTTGTTTTCGTCAGTTGGAAAATTTTTACTAGTGTCTTTTTGATGATACTGGTTTTGTTTCGTAAGTTCGTTACTTTTTTTTCCTTTTGTGATCTATTCTTCTGGAAAATACTTTGCAGTTGTCAAACCATAGGAAGTGGGGAAACTTGATTGCAGCTGTGTTCCCATGCACTTTAACTAGGTGATGCATTGTTGAAACTGATGGAATATGCAAAATGGAGGTCTGAGCTGAGTGCTAGGTAATCGGGCAAATTTTGGAAAGGGAAGTAATTATGATCTGCAGTTATGGTTTGTATTTGTTATCTATTATGGGCAATTTGTATAATCCATTCTGCGGTGCCCTCTTTTTTGTTTGAAGAGGTCCTCCTGGCTGTTCTAATTATGTTTCCTCATGCTGAACACCTCTCGGGCTGTTTTTTTTTTTTTTTTTTGCAAATTACAACCAACTTCCGTGCTCAGATTTTCCCTGGAAATATAATCTTTAGTCTTACAAGTTCTTGTAAATTGATAATCTCATTTGCTTTTATAACATCAAGTTGCTAGTAAATTGACGATCGAAAAGGAACGTTGTTTTTAATGCGTATGGCATTGACGTGCCTACCACCGGATATACATGTAAAATATGCGTTTTTCGTCTGTCCTTAACTTTTCTATAGAATGTTGACAATTTTTTTAAAATGTTAGATTTTGTGATTTGCTTATTTAACAAGACGTTGCCATTTTGAACGTGACGTGGAATGAATACAACTTTACATTCCAATCCCCGGTTTTAACCTTTGAAAATGAACGTGGTTCAAAACTCAAAAGTTGGTTCCTTTTCTTTGAAAAATGGTGTTGGGGACATAATTTTACACAGATTTGCTTTTATAATGAAATGTAAGTACAAAACATCTGGCTGTTGGCATCTAGTTGTTGCAATGTGTGATCGATTCATGTTATTGTTTATTTATTTATATAAGAGTTTCCATCTTTATTTTTTTTTTTATAAATAAAAAATGTATATATTACCTCCACCTGGTTATTTTTCAATTTTAACTGTTGAAGTTGAAGGTGTCACGTTGAAAACATTCCATCTATTTTCCGCTTAAATTTGTTTTACAATAAATAATTTGTTCAATGAAACATTTTTCGCGCACATTAAAAATTGAACGCAAAGTATAACCGTTTTAATATTTATCTAAAAATTTAAAATGTTTGATACTTATTTTTAGGTATTAATATTTATCCAAAAGCTTAAAATATTATAAAAAAATTAAATAGCATATTTACAAAATAAGTACTATATTTATTTAAAAACATAAAAAATTTAACCTAAAATATTATAAAAAAATTTATTATTTAAAATTTTTAAATAAATTTTAATATTTGAACGCAGTCGACGTCGTATGAACGCTGTTAAAGCTGTTCGTTTTGTTTGTTTGAAATGACCGTTATTTGAAAATATATAGAAAGAGAAAGAGGAGAGGACACCTGGTAATCAATTAGAGCGAGTACAGAGGGATTCCCACCCAGCCCTTCTCTCTCTCTTTCTTTTTTTCCCTCCCTCTGCTTTGCAGTCTCTGCACCCTGCCTTGCCTTCACTAGGTCTCTCCTCTTCTTCTCTCAAATCTAACCCGACCCGTTTTCAAACCATAAATTTAATCCTGGCCCGTTTTAAAACCAATAAGAATCGATCCACCGTCTCCGGTTCGGTGTTCATTATCTGAGTCGGCGGGAACTGAAAAGTTTACATGTTTTAATGGGTTGCGCTCAGTCCAGAATAGATAACGAAGAATCGGTGGCTCGTTGCAAGGACCGCAAATGCTTAATGAAAGAAGCGGTTGTAGCTCGCAACGCCTTTGCAGCTGCCCATTCTGGGTACGCCGTTTCCTTGAAGAACACTGGAGCTGCCTTGAGTGACTATGGCCATGGAGAAGCTCAAGTGCCTCTCCTAAACCCTCACCAGATCCCTGCCCTCTTGACTCTACTCCTCAACCGCCTCCAATGATGGACAATCTCCCTCCACCGCCACCGCTTCCTAACTTCTCCCCTAGTCCCGTCCCCATCAAACGCGCCGTTAGTATGCCCGCAATGCCCGTCAAGAGTCGCAAGGAGTTTGATGCTTCCCTCGCTATTGAAGAAGAAGAGGAGGAAGAAGTTGATGATGAAGAAGAAGAAGAACATCACGAGGGAAACGATAATAACAATAAGGAAGATTTGAGAAATGATTCAAGAGGGTCCCGTCGGGAGGAGATAACTCCCACTAGGACTCCTGAGAACATCAATGTCGACCACCGCCCGCCGCCGATGCCCGAAGCTAAAAACGTGGCTTGGGATTACTTCTTCACGGTCGACGACAACATGCCGGGTCCGAGCTTGGATTTGGACGACGACAATAATGAAGCTGCTGGTACAAATGTCGATGCTTTAAGAACAATGTCAGTGGTGTGGGGTTTAGCGACCACGGGGGAGTTGATAGTGGGATTGAGCCAAAAACGCCGGAAAGGCCTGAGAAGGTGGCGATGGCAGTGGAGGTTGATGATGATAAAGGGAAGCAAATGGCACATATTGAGCATTCAAAAACGGCTCCTGCAGATTTCAGGAGAATGGTGAAGGCTATTTCCGGTGTTAATTTAATGGAGGTTTTGAATGAGATTGATGATCATTTCTTGAAAGCCTCAGAGAGTGCTCAGGAGGTTTCTAAGATGCTGGAAACCACAAGGTTGCATTATCATTCCAATTTTGCTGATAATCGAGGTAATCTACATGTTTTTTTGTATTGCTTTGTTCTTAAGTTATTTAGATGTTTGTTAATTTGCTAATGAGTTTGGGCTGTGATTAAACGAGTTTTTTTCACAGCTGGTTATTGCATTTGCTTGTGTTTGGTCAAAAGAAAGAATTTGCCAACATCTTTTCTGAGAAAGATTGAAGCTTGAAGCATGTTTAGATCTGGAAAAAGAAATTGTAGTTCTGAATGTGATTTAGTGGGCTTTTTGCTGGAAGGTGGCTTTACATTTAGATCTTGTTGTCCTTTAGCTTAACGCTAGAATCTGATCTTGACCTTAGATCTGTCTACTTTATTCTTTTTATTGAAAAGAAGAAAAAATTGCTAATATTTTTTGGGGTCAAATGGTGCCTACTCGAGCAATTCTAGAATTAGATTACTAATATTTTGAAAGGGTGAATGGTCATCATGTTCTTAGTCGAAAAATGTACATTCAGCTTTAAAAGTAAAAGAACAGACCTATGTTGGTTTGAGATTTGAGAATATGTCTATCCAGCACATAAAGATTATGAATTTCGGTTTATTATCTTGTATTACAATTTGTGATTGCAGTTCTAGTCAGAAATCTTTAATAACTATCCCGAGGGAAAAAAATGCTTTATTGTTTTTATATTGTGGACTTATACTGATCGGTTTCTTGATCCTGTTGATCGCAGGACATATTGATCATTCTGATAGGGTAATGCGTGTCATTACATGGAATAGGTCTGTAAGAGGTATGGCGAACGGTGAAAATGGGAATGGTGAATTTGATTCGGAAGAGTATGAGACTCATGCCACTATTCTGGATAAGTTGTTAGCATGGGAGAAGAAACTTTATGATGAAGTGAAGGTGCATTTTTTGTACTAGCTTTATTGTTTTATCTGTTAAAATTATACGGCCCGCTACTTGCCATGACCGTCTTTATTGCTCCCTTGACAAGCACCTTTCTCTAGTTCCCTCTTTTAAACCATTGCAAAGCACCTTTCTGCTAAATGTATTGCATGAATGAAAGATTCCTTTAATCTTAATTGATAAGCTATTGTTTTCTTGTTTTTGATGTTCTTCTGAATCTTGTGAAATTTGGTCCCTGTTTGTAGCAAGGGGAGCTGATGAAGCTCGAGTACAAAAGGAAGCTTGCTTCGTTAAACAAGCAGAAAAAACATGGAGCTAGTACTGAATCGTTGGAAAGAACAAAAGCAGCCTTAAGTCATTTACACACAAGATACATAGTTGACATGCAGTCCTTGGATTCAACAGTGGCTGAAGTTAATCGAATACGTGATGTGCAGTTGTTTCCAAAACTTTTTATGCTTGTTGATGGGTAAGTTTTAATACGGAAATATCGAGAAAGCCGTATATTGCTTCATTCTAATGTTGCTACTAATATATTTGATGGAGAGATTGTGCTTTCTTTTGTATTTGGTGTCCGTCTTTATAAGCTTCCCAGATTGTTTTTGTTGCTTGTATGTATTGAACTAAGAAACCAACTTATTGATATTCGGCAATGACTGAAGCTGATTTTGATTATGTAGCTTGCTTATCGAACTGAGTTGATCATGGCCATAAAAGTTGACAGTCTAATTTGCAGGATGGCTAACATGTGGGCAAGGATGTGCATACATCTTGATAGCCAGCTCAAGATTGTTGAAAAGCTCAAACCTTTTGACATTGCCTTTGCCTCCAAAAAAACGACAAAGCACCAACACGAGCGCACCATCCAACTTCATAATGTCGTCCAAGAATGGCATTCACAATTTGATAAGCTTGTCACTCATCAAAAGCAATACGTTCTAGCTCTCAACAACTGGCTTAAGTTGAATCTCATCCCTATTGAAAGTAGTTTGAAAGAGAAAGTCTCCTCCCCACCACGAGCTCAGAATCCTCCTATCAAAACACTCCTTCATACGTGGCATGATTGTCTCGAAAAGCTTCCTGATGAGGTAGCCAAATCTGCTATTTCTTCGTTTGCTGCTGTGATAAAAACCATAATCATTCATCAAGATGAAGAGATGAAGCTAAAAGAGAAGTGCGAGGAAACCCGGAAGGAATTTTTGCGAAAAAACAAGGCATTTGAGGAATGGTATCACAAGTATAGGCAAAGGCAATCTGGGTCAGATGAAACAGGTGCAGAAAGGGGTGAAGATGCAAAGGACGATGCTGTATCCAAGAGGCAATTTGCGGTAGAGAGCTTGAAAAAGAGGTTGGAAGAGGAAGTTGAAGCTCATGAAAAACATTGCATTCAAGTGAGAGAGAAATCTTTGGGAAGTCTCAAAATTCGCCTTCCGGAGCTTTTCCGGGCCATGGCGGACTATTCCCATGCCTGCTCTGATGCTTATGAGAACTTAAGGACTGTTATCCAGTCACAAAAACCAAATAGTGCTCCCTCTTAATAGACTCAGCTCTGTTTTGCTAGGAGTGTCTTATTAGCTCATGTAACTTAGTGAACTGCAGTTTTTGGCAATGCAATGCAGCAATGTGTTATTTAAGTATCTACGTGCACAAGAATTGGTGCTAATTTTGATAATACCATGCAAGGATAGGGACAAAATTTGGTACCTGAAAAGATGAGCATATGACATCACAAAACTTTGGTAAGTATTTATGGGATTACTTTTTCCCAGTCAAACGTTACAAAGTTGGAATTAACGACACCAAATTGCAATAGGTAAGAGATTGCCAGGAAAGCAACTTAGCATCTATTTGGATTAACGACACACATATATATTATGGATAATACTCTGGGTGCAAATTTTGAATCTGAAGTGTTCAAATGTTGACAAGTATAATAGATTTTTGGTGGCGGATAGAAGATGAACGTCAATTTTAATAAAATTTGAAAATTTAATTATTTTAAAAAAATATATTTTCAATTAAGAACAATTTTTTAAAATTTTTATTTTTAAATTGTGTATAATTGAATAACCTAAAATAAAGATATTTATTTTATACTTTTATCTCTAAAAAAAGAAGACAAATAAGACTTTATTTTTAATTTAACTAAGACTTCTAGTAAATCTAAACTACTAAAGCTGGAAAATTTGAATTACAAAAAATTTAAAGTCAAGTAAAAAGCCTAATATTGTTTGGATTTTGGATTTTCTATTCACTTGAGAAAAGAAGATTCCGGCCAAAATTTTATTTTTGTTGATTTTTTTATAGAAACTCAAACTTTTTCTTATTCTTTAAGCCCCTTTCTTGAATTTTTTGATTTGATTGATGCATGAATTGAATATCAAGATTTAGAATGCTCCAAGGATGCTTATGCATTTTAGGGTTAGTTTAGTCATTATGGTAATGGATTTAAATTTTTTACAATCAAAAAGCTAAATCTTTGATTTTTTCTCTATCTTTTAAATGGACCTAAATTATAATTTAAGGCTAAACATAACATTTTTATTTTTTACAATGGATAAAATACGTTATATAGTTTTAAATAAAATCTTTTTCCAATGGATGACTAAGATAAACCTTAAAAGAACACTACCGATGTTTTGTGATTGAATGAAAAATAAAATTTCATTCATTTATATTCCGATGATTTGTCAATAGCGGAAAGAAAAATAGTTTCATGACTTTTTGCAATAAAGAAACTTTCGCTATGGCAAACCATGTGAAAAATTAAGTGTTCAAATGTTGAACAGTGCGAAACAATGAACAATAAAATATGAAAAGTTGTGTTTTTAGTTGGAAAAGTTTAATCAACAAAGAACAATGTGTTTTTCTATATTTTCTCTTATTCTTCTTATTCAAATGTGCAGCAGATTTAAATATATACAGATTTTATAAACATAAACTATATTTTTTTTCTCTAATTTAAATAAAATTTTATCTCTAATTTAAAGAAGACAAATAAGACTTTTTTCTAATTTATAAAGACATTCTAGTAAATTTAAACTACTAGTTACTCAAAAAATTCTAATTACACGTTACAATCCACAAAATTAAATGTGTTCAATTAATAAAATTTAATCAACTATGATCGAAAAATCTAGTCACCTTAGCTGATGAAATATAATTTTATAACTATATCCGGTTGCTGTTGTAAGCCAACACTTCAAATTTGGAGACTACATATTTTCATATTCATAACACATCGTCAAAATCTACTGACAAGATGCAATAATGGCACGCCGCTACCAAAGTAAGATTCTTTCGGCGGTCGGTTTCACTTTTGACTCTTAAAGCTGGAGAATCTGCGGGCCTCTACCTTTAAACTCAAGGTCAAGCCTAATATTATTTTCATTAGTTTTCTATTCACTTAAAAAGAAATTGATTTCGAGGAAGTATAATTGACCGATTAATTAAATTACTCATATTTATTTTTTTATATTCTCTTAAATAATAATTATAGATTTATTAAAAGCATCTCTTTCACTCTCCTTCCCGCTAGAATTAGTATTAGATTTAAAATATGTGAAAAGAAAAATTGATTCCGGCTCTATCTCTTCTTTCTTTATTCCAAACTCATCATTATCTCTAACCCAGAAATCTTAATTTTCCATTGAATTTAATTATTCTTAAGTTGGTCAAAGCTGTTATCAATTTAAGCAGTCTTTTCATGCAAAATATGGATAGCTAAGCCGTTTTTGCAGCCAAGTTAGTTGGCTCTAAAACCTTCTCAAAAAACATAACTTTATCAATGTGCTTAGATCATGCATCCATATAATTTATATTATAAAGTCACGTTACATGCGTTTTCTATAAACCCCATAATTCCATTTCCAACACGAGTTTGATGCCGAAAACTGTCCTAATATTCCTTCATTTCTAGCTCAGCCATGGAAATCAAAATACGGCACAGACAAAGCTCGAGGCAGAACAGAGACAATCAAATTAGGCCGGAACTACACGCAACGCGGCCAAGATGATCGCTCTAAACCAAAGTGGAGAACGTTTTGGAAGAAGTTCACCGGAAAGAAAACCTTCACTTCTTCTCATGTTGGATTCCAGGCTTCTTATGATCCGGATGAGTATTCACAAAACTTCAATCAAGGAACCGGGTGGGCGAACCGGATAATCTCTCTCGGTTTTCTCAGCTGATCCATCTAGGATCTCAAGGAGGAATGCGTTGGCATTCATGTGAGTGAAAAATGAAACATAATAGCTATCGAAGCTCTAGTCTACCATGTGTTTTAATTATCTTCTTCAGTCTGAATGTTTATAACAGTTAATTTAAACCTCCTGGTTTTGTATACAATCTTTCTCTTCTTGCTGCTGCTTTAGATTTCGATTTCAATCATTATTTGGTTTGAAATATTATTTTCTCTCATAACATCATGCGACAGACAGTCTTAATAATGCTTGAATATTTTAACTTTTTTGATATGGTATATTCCGATGTCCGACATTCGTAATTCATATGAGTTATAATTATATTTAAAGTTGAATTAAATGCCGTAAAATAAAAGGCAAAAATTAATAATTATTTTTTCATTCAAATCAACCTTGGAAATTAAAACTTTTAGTCAGATTGCTTTATTCAAAAAAAAAAAAGATGCTTTTTGACTTTTCTCTCCCATCTTTACTGTTCACTCCCTTGTGGAAGGCACCACGATAAAAAGCAAACTCTTGCAGGCCAAGAATGTCTCTGTAATTTTTTGCTTTTGAAAACTGGTTACTTATTTCAATTTTTATATTTGTCATTTAGAATCATTTTTACTCAAATCATCTTTTCTTTAAAAAAATTTTTTTTTTCTCTAAATCCTCAAAATTCATTAAATTAAAAATTTTATTAAGATTTTAATTATTTTAAATTATTTAAAAAACTATTAACTACACATTTCATTTTTTGGAAAATTTTAATTTAATTTTTTAAAAATTCTAAAAATATTAATTTGTCCCTCTAATTATTTTATCAAATTTCGTCAATGGAGCTCAACTCAATCAATATCAATTAATTTTAAATAAAGTCTTTGTTATAAAATAGAGCTCAAATAACTTGAAATTTTAATAATTAGTGGATTATTTTTTAAGTTTGAGTTGAGTTCCTCAACTCTGCTAATATATGTATAATAAATATGAAAAAATATATATATATATATATATATATATATATAATATACTGTTATAGAAAGTCGTTTAAATTGAAACTAATTAGTACCATAATATTATAAATATTTATAATTAAATTTAAATAGAAACTCGAATTGTCTAAAAAAAATCAAATAAATCTTTATTTATAAAATAAAACTCTTCAACTCAAATAACTCAAAAAAAAATTAATCAACTCAATCGAAAACTCACCCTAGTTGAAAGACGACTAATTAGAAATAAAGTCGAATGGAGCCCAAAGTCTCGGTTGAAGCCCAAAATACAGGGTCTAAAGGGACGAGAGGCTTACAAACATTTTGGGCCCAAATTGAAAAAGAAACAGAAACACGAAACCGCCATGGTGGGAGAGAAAAGTAAGAAAATATATATTGCAATCAGCAAATCCGCGCAAAAATAAATCCCAAAATCCATATTATTAAAAAAACCCTAACTCCCGAACCTTCTCTTGGAAATAATCTAAAACATCTCCGATTGTGAAAAGTTTTGTGTTGCAGATTTATAGAGGGATCCAAGGCGAAAATTAACGATGGCAATGGAAGTAGAAGAAATGGAGAAGGCGCGAACCAGAAAACGGCCTCGTCTTGTTTGGGACGTGGCACCATCTCGTCCAGAGGTTGGTTCCTCTTATCAAGATCCCAAAACAATAAGATAAAACGATAAGAAAATTAGGGTTAGGGTTAGAGCATGCTCCAGATTCAGAAGGGAGAAAGCTAACCTAAATGGACAAAAGTTGTTCACTTGGGTGTGAAACAAGTATCTGACCTTTTTGTGTTGGGAATTGTTTTGTAGGAACAAAAAGCTTTGGTGACGTCTCGACGTTCATCACCACCCAAAAGGGATGATGACCATGAAGGCCATTACGTCTTTAATCTCGGTGAAAATCTCACTCCAAGATGTAAGCCCCTCCTTTCGATTATTCACTTTTATCTTTTGCATGTATTTATATATGATGTTTTTTTTTTATCAATGATTTTTGTAATTATGTTTTTTTTACAGATAAAATTCTTAGTAAGATGGGTGAAGGTTAGCTGTCAAAGTGCTCTGCTGTGAGATATTTTAATTTTTGTGATTCTGGTTGTAGCACATTTCAGCCAAAATTGCTAGTGTTGTAGGCACATTTGGCCGAGTTTTGGAATGTTGGGACCGTCAAAATCGGGAGTATGTCGCAATTAAGGTAGTTAGAAGCATACGTAAATATCGTGATGCAGCAATGATTGAAGTTGATGTTCTTGAACATCTGGCTAAGAATGATAAAGTCAGCTCACAGTACGTGTCCTCCCATTTTCAGTTTATGGATATTGCATCTCATCTCATCTCAGTCATACATTTGATGGACTCTTTTGGTTACTTCTTGCAGCTTTGTGCAGATTCGGAATTGGTTTGATTACTGCAATCACATTTGTATAGTAAGTATTCAATGAACCTTCTTCTAAGCATTATGTGTTCCTTTTCAGTTGTGCATTTGGAAATTTTGGTATTGGTAACTTTATTTTAAGCAAGAAACTAGCATAACATTTTGCAATGGAAGAAGTTGCTGAAGTGTTGAATTTGCTTGTTCTTTTAGAATTAATGGTGCTTGTCTTCTCTGTTTGCTGTGATCCTTTTTAGGTGAATTAGTTGAAATTTGAAGCTTCGGATGAGATCATTGAATATGTTATAATACCTTTATTTTGTTTTGTCCTTGTGGACCGTTCATGTAAATTGGGACTAAACAAAAACCTTCACGTGGATGCATTTTAATGGTGTTATCAGGTATTTGAGAGGCTTGGACCAAGTTTATTTGATTTTCTAAAGAGAAATAAATACTGCCCATTTCCTGTGGATCTTGTTCGGGAATTTGGACGTCAGCTTTTGGAATCTGTAGCATGTGTGTGGATTGTTCTTGCCTCCTATTTCATCATGTCTCATCTTCTAACCAGTCACCCTGTTCAATTTATCGGCCTGATTTGTTTGTTCAGGCTTAGTGTCGGGTTGCTTATTCTGTCCCTTGGTTTTAACATTTTTCTATGCTTTTAATATATCTGGCAGATATGCATGATTTACGCTTAATCCACACTGACCTGAAGCCAGAAAATATTCTTCTTGTATCTTCTGAATATGTAAAGCTTCCTGGCCGCAAGGTATTTGGCCTTCTATAATCGATGATTTATACCATTTTAGATGTGGGGTTCAAACTCCGTTATGACAATGAAAATGCTTCGAATGGTACAGAGGAGTTCTTCAGATGAAATTCATTTCAGGTGCTTGCCAAAGTCAAGTGCCATTAAACTGATTGATTTTGGTAGTACTGCATTTGATAATCAGAATCATAGCTCCATTGTTTCCACGAGGCATTACAGAGCCCCTGAGATTATTCTAGGTAACCAATTATTGTGTTGGAAAATGAGAATGTGGTTTTCCCTTTGTTTTCATAGTGTTGTGTTCTATTCCAAGTATAGAAAGTCATCGGGAGTCTTCTGCTCTATTCCCGCTTTTCCAGGATAGGTAAAAGTTCACTTTTAGAGGGCATAGTTCCAGGTGGTAATTGAGTTAAGGATGACTGTTCAAGGATCTCATCATAGAATATAAGGGTGCAATGATCTAGATTGATTACCTGAAAAATACTAACTGGAAATTTATTTAAGCCTTCCTTTGACATGTCTTTGAGTATGTTCTATTGATTCAATTGCTGGCCTGGATTATTAGTTTGATTTTTGACTTTCTGTTGGTTCCTTTTTACCAAGCTTGTTAATACTTCTGCTATGGACTAATTTTGACACCTTTCAAGTTTTAAGTGGCAGAACTATTTTTGACGCATTTATAAATAAATACATTGGTGCAGGTCTAGGCTGGAGCTATCCATGTGATATGTGGAGTGTTGGCTGTATACTTGTTGAACTATGCACGGTTGCTCCTGCATTTCTAGGACACATTTAGCTTCATTTGTATGTGGATCATGGGATCTTACTCTGTTTGAATTTTGTGCAGGGTGAGGCATTGTTTCAAACCCACGAGAACTTGGAGCATTTGGCAATGATGGAGAGGGTTTTAGGACCTCTTCCCGAGCATATGATCCGAAGGGCCAAGTAAGTTGCATAGTTATCTTCTAATCTCATAATCAACTGATTGTAATGCATGTCTCACCCTTGTTTGGTTTTCACCACAGCCGGGGTGCTGAAAAATATTTCCGGAGAGGCTCTAGACTAAATTGGCCTGAAGGAGCAGTATCTAGGGAGAGTATTAGAGCTGTTAAGAAGCTTGATCGTCTGAAGGTATGATTTCCTTTCAGGTCTCGTGTCGGGTTTGACAAGTGACATGTTTTTTTTTTGTTCCCTGATCAAAACTTGCGGTTTATTTCAGAATATGTTATCACAGCATGTAGAGAGCTCAAGATATTCACTGGCCGACCTGTTGGAAGGTTTATTGAAATATGATCCATCAGAACGTCTCACTGCACGCCAAGCTCTAAATCATCCCTTTTTTAGGTACCCAAGTTAAGTGGAAAGAGTAAATTAATGGTTTTGCAGTGCCTGGATATATTTATGGGAGACAAATGGCCAAGGCCCGAAATTTTGAGATTCCCTTTGTATACTAATAATGTTGGTTTATCAAAATATAGAAGTTGCATCTTCTTCTGTAAACTCCTTGTTCGGAATTTTTGGTTTTCATCCTTTACTCGATCACTTTGAGTACTTGATGAATTTTCTATGCCCGCTTCTTTTGGACCTGAACAAACTTTGGCTTTTTAAGTGCACCTGAACAAACTCATTGGCCTCTTATTTGTTGATAAAATAATCCACTAATACTCGAAAGAACCATGAAGCCTCAGATTCTTCCCTTCTTTTATAATGGTTATAAAAACAATCATCTTGGGAAACATGTAACTCAACATGAGCCTTCTTTGATTGCTTCACGAAACTACACTAAGGTACACGTGTGCATTCATTCGATTAGGATGCCTGCGTGAGCGTGAATGAGAGAAAAGGCCACATGTGACAATTTGGTTTGCTGTTGCCTACCATTGATAGCTTTCTTTTGATCTGAACCGACATTTGGATCATGATTTAGATACAGCTTTGCTTTGATTAATTTATATGATTTAGATTTTTAGAGTTAGAGTTAGCAATTTAGAATTTTAATTTATAAATTTAAAGGTTTGTAAAATTAATTTTATATATTTGAGCTTCCTTTTATTCTCTATTGGGCCAAAATATAAAAATAATGTAAGAAAAAAATACAGCGTTTATTATCAGATTTTTCAAAAGAAAATGTCAGAAGATGGGATTTGAAAAAATTAACACGCCCTCTTTCTTTTGATGTGAACTTGGACCAGGTTACGCCTTAGACCACTCGTCGCTCTGGATGAGGTCATTACTTTTGCGTGATGAATTGAATATTGAGGAACTGAATTTTATATCTATATTTATATCTATATAATTCAAAGAGAACGAAAACAAACCAATATTAACCTTTTTCGTACAAACATGATATATTTCAAAGTAAAAAAAAAGGATGTTAATTTAAGGCAATAAGCTTAGCATTGGGGATGATAATTAGCATATGAGAAGAGAAATAGAGAGGATACAAAAGGCTAATGGTGCAATGTAAGAAAATCGACAACTACTTTTTCACGATCAAACTAAGGTCTAAGGCGGTGATGTTAGGTAGGCTAATCTTGGAACTTGGAGAAACATGGTGCCTCGTAAATTACATCCAAAAACCAATGCGGACAATGCTACTTTCCACTTTACAAAAAGTATTTGAAGAACAAAAAGTTTCTGCAATCTGTCTGCTGCACATCCGCTGACTTGGTTCATTCCAAACTTCTAGCTGTCAGTTTCTAACCCCCTACAACAGCATCTCTAGGCAAGCTGATAATATCCATTGCTTACATTGTATGATCTGACGAGGTATCATCCTCTGAATCAGGCACAATAATTTCAAGGGCAGAGTTGACAACTGGCCTTTGCCTCGACCTATTTTTTGTGCCCAAATTTCCAGTTCTCACAGCAGGATGGATGTCAACTCCAGCCAATCTGTTACTCCGCCGTGATCCCATTGACGTGTTTTCTTATGGTTCTCATTGTTCAAATTTTCATTTTCCTCTGCAGAATTGCTGCCCGAGTCGCTGACATTGTTGTCATCCTCTTTCTCATTACCATCATCACCAGCTTCTTGTAGCTTGTCATCTTCAGTGTCACTGCCCATGGAATTTGCTTTCCCATCTGAACTGTCTTTTGAGACACAGCCCTCCGCATCTGAACCTCCATTGGTGGCAAAAGTTTGTCTTGGAAGCTTCTGTCCCTGGCTTTGCTCCTCAACAGTCTTCCTTCTCCTGTATCGAGATTGAAGTTACAACCAATAAATGGTTAAACCATCAAAGAAAAACACCAAGACCAAATCGGTTGTTTAGTGCAACTATAACCTCCCTTCCGAAGGGTATCCCAAAGGGTCATTTCAGTTCAAGTGGAAGCCACTATTTGGTGTTAACCTCTTTATCTCAGGATTAAATATTTTAAAGCAAAAGGTTGCTACTACACAATACTCATTGGGGTTTCATAGCAATTTCATTGAACCATGACCACAACAATACACAAACAAGTATACATTAAGCAAATAACACAAGCCAGAATGGGGCAGTAGACAAATGCCTCTGTAACAGGCAGTTTAAGTCTTACTTTGTTACTTCTATAGCCTCATCAATAGCACGATCATATTCATCTGCATGATTATAAACCCATCATAAGTCAATCTTTGTGCTTTTGATTAAAACAAATGCTAACAAACTAGACTAAGAGCAAAAAATAAGATCAGATCAATAGTAAGATTCAACTACACCTGATTGACCACTTGCACTATGTTAGATAAGACGGAAAACGGAGGGGAGTGAAAAGGGTGAGAAAAGGAGAGGATGGAAAGATATATTTCCATCATCCAGATTGGTGCGTGTGAAGGAAAAAGAGGGAAAAAAAGAAGTTAGAAGCTGTAAACAAAATTGTTAATTTAAGTTGGAAAGAGTGTTTTCATCCCACAATTGGAACAGCTAGAGGGAAGGAAAGGTGCAAATCCACTCAGTTTCCCTCGCTCTTCCTATTCCTGCCCTACCAAATGAAGGAAATGAAGCAGTTTTTCCTTCCACCCTCTGTCCCTACTTTTCTTTTCCCAAACAGTGTTAAGTCAAAAAGAAAATTAACTCGCGTAAGAACTTCCATCATTTCCAATCACCCAACATATGTGTGAAGTCATTAACTTGACCTTTCTAGTGTTCATGTCATAATTAAGCAGTTAAACTACAAAAATATACAGCAATTTACACAGGTTTATAGCTAAAAGTTGAAATTCATCAATATTCAATAATCTATGACAGATCAATGGATTGCAACAATTGCAGGAAAGAAGTTTCCCTCGTACCAAAAGTGTAACTGACAGGCCTACGATTGCGACATGTGCGGGTAATCCCAGTACCAGAGGAACTTCTCAGCTATTCAGAAGCATCTCTTGCCTTTTCTTACAGTTCAGTGCCCTTTCTTTCTTTTATATAACACAATAAATTAACAGGTTTACTAACAGATACAACAAATAAAATAGAAACACAAGAACAGTGTGATACACCAAGATTTTACTAGAGGATAAAAAAGGACCTATTAAACTTACCTTTTGAAATTTCTCCACAATAGGAATGACATCATTATTGATAGTCTTGCCAATAGCAACTTCAGCTGCAGTCTTGCTAGCCAATAGTTTATCCTGCCATTTACAGCAAGAAAGAAAAAAGTTACATAGCATTTTCATGTTGAGAAACAAATAAATTTTGAACTTACCACAACTTCACAGAATTCCTTGAAATCCACTGCAAGTGTTTCCCAGTGAGAACAGACAGTTGGTAAGGTTAAACATGGTTTCCCCTTCACTTTTGATTGAGGCTCAATCCTTGTTACTTCCCTGTACAATCTATAACCGAAGACTGTATTTCCATCATACCTACAAACAAAAGAGAACTTATCAACACGAATCATACAACTGCTATTCCAGAATCCAGAACACAGTCAACTGTTACCAGTATGAAATATTTCCATTCGCCCTTATCTTCTCTTTTCGGAAGCAAGAAATTTCTTTTTTACTTTTCATAGCATCATTAATGTATGACACTGCATCATGTTGCTGAGAATAATAGAATCCATAAAACAAAAGTTAAAATGTCATAGAATTACCCATAACATTCATCTCTAAACTTTCCTTACCGAATTAAAAATAGGACATTGATTATGGGATGATACAAAGAAACCATTTCAAACAATGCATGGATGAACATAGTGACGGAAAGAGACGTGATCACTAGTTCAATAAAAACAAAGAATTCAAAAGAATGATAAATTACATCTGCTCGAATTTCACAAAGTGCTTTTAAGAGAAGCAAGCGGTTTGTTGGATCAAGTTCTTTGTATTTAGATATCTCCTCTCTGCAAAACAATAAAACAGCAGAGCAAAACAGCCTCATCCAAAGCATGATCTACCATCTAGGATTAAGTGTGGGACTGTGGATTTATTCATTAAAACAATCAGAATATTATCATTAATACCCATTGCAAGCAGCGAGGGGAATCTCTCCTTCAGCAACCTGCAGTATTGGACAATAAAACAAATGAGTATAAAACTTATCAAGTCATCCAGACTACCATAAAGGTGGGTGGCATATCCAGTAGCAAAGTTCTTCCTCACCCACGGCCACCACATGGCAAGTTTTTTGCAAAGTGCAGTCATCCATCCATCAGACTCGTTCAACAATTTACTCAAAGGTGGTATCCCCTGCCAAGAAACATTTTAATTTAAGGCATAGTAAAGAAAAAAAAAAACCCCAAACATGAAACCTTTTATATAGGGAACAATGACAAAACCATAGAGCAATAGGCTTCACAATCCAACAAAGGGAAAAACGCACTTCATAAGTAAAAGTGGTTTCTAATGCTAATAATGTAAAATATTTCTGTACAGGCTCAACTCAATTAATTATAAGCCAGACACATAGTACTAAATCTTGTTTTAGGAAGTGCATTATAAAAGATTCTCTAATACGGCACTTACTAATAAACAATTTTATCAAATGCTAAGAAGAAGAATTGAACCTTTAAAAGTTTGATATGAAGTGCAGCAATTGAAGCATTAGGTTTAATCAGCCCTAACTCGATCTCTTCCGCCGTTAGCTTCAAATCGGTCCCCATCACAGGTTCAAAAACCTGTCAAAATGCACGACAATTACAAACACTAATCTCTGTTCTCTCACGTCATGATCTACGGTTAAACGTTGTGTTCTCAAACAAAAGAAAAAAAAAAAAGATCGCTCTTACAATAAGGAAGTTGAGAACCGAAGCGAGTTCCCATCTACCACGTAGCTTGGCGATCTCCGACTCGGTAAACAAATCGTCCAAAATCAAGACCGAACCGTTTCGGGATTCCTTTCCTTCCCCCGGCGCCATTGCTCCGAGAGTGGGTTTTCGGCTATCCACGACCATTTCTAGCGAGAGAGAACAAAGTGAAAAGATTCACAGAAGAAAACTAGAAAGAAAACTTACAGAAACGGGGTTTTACAGAGAACGTGAGGTTTGTCGAGGGTAAATGAAAAGGAAATAGGAATCTTATTGCGTGGGTTTACTTGGTTTAGGAGTTTCCCGCCTAAATGATTTTAAGTTAAAATTTTGACCTCTGAAATATAAATTTTGATATTTAATTGTTTGATAATATTTTAAATTTTTTGACAAGTATAAATACTTACAAAATAAATTTTAATACATATAAAAAACAAAAAAAATAACTTAAAATATTATCAAAAATTAATTATTTTAAATTTTTAAATAAACATAAAAACTTAATCTTTTAATTACATCCTAAATTTGTTGACTGTCAAATTTCAGGATTTTGTTTGGAGCTTTTCAGGATTTCTAGTCTGTCAGGAATCGATGGCTCTATACCAGTTAGGTGTCGACTTTTCATTTTCTTAACCATTAGTATATGATTTTTTGGATCGAGTTTTACATACATTTAATATAGAAAAAACCCTATCAATATAATTTTTTTATTCACAGCGCCATTTTTTTTATAATAACCACTAAATTTTTATTAAAATTATAGAAGATATCACAATTACAACGCATCTAGTTTAAAAATTTTAATCTGTCTTACAACCCAAAATACAAAGAAAAGTGAATATTTTATAAATCAAAAGTAATAAAAAAATTTAAAATTTTCTTGAATCTCTTGAGACAAATAAAAAAAAATGAAAAATAAAATTAATTAAACTATTAATGTTCCGTACAGGACTAATTAATCGATTTTTTAACTTTCTATGACTACAATAAAATAATAAGAAACTAGCACCATTGAAATTCTGTAAAAAAACAAATGATTTTAAAAATCATGCCACAAGGACGGATAAAAGTAAACCACAAAACAAAAAAATGTTAAAGGACAAAAACGATGTCACAAGAATAAAAAATAAATTAGTGATTCTTATTAAAATATAAAAAAACAAAAAAAAACAAGAAAAATAATAAACTCGCTAGTCGACAACCAATACTAAAATTGGTTGCCAACCACCAATCAAAAGAAAAAAGAAGAAAGATTGCAATTTTCGTTTTAAGATTTGACGAGCAAACTCCTATTAGAAAATTAAAGTTTCTCTACAGCATCAAAATTCGAACTTCTAACCTTGCTTAAAGAACATAACACCTTACAATTTTTTTTATTGAAAGTGTCGCATAATTCAATTTTTTTTAAAAATATTTTTTGTATTATCAATTAGATTTCTAAATCAAAAGTAGATAAATTAAATTCATGAAATTAAAAACTATAAGAATTCAGTTTTAAACGTACAAGAGTAAAAAATAGTATATAAATAAGACTATTAACAGTAAAAGTCAGTATTTATAAACTAATATTTAATTTTTAAAACATATTTAATCAAATATCACACCATAATAATTTGAAATTGAGGCGTGATCCAAACAAATTAAAGATGTTTTACTAACGAAACCGTGATTCAATCAGTTCAAAACAGAGGGCTTTTAACGGCGTGAGTTTGACCGACCTCAAAATTTAAAACATATTTCTTATCTTTAAATAATAAAGATAGATTAGGTTGTTTAAAAAAATAATAAAGATTAATTTCAAATAAGATAAAGAACTACAATCTTGCCCTTAAAATGTTAAAGAAAGAAACATCGACTTCCAAATTGAAAACCCTAGCCCTATTAATTTATACAAAAACTTTGTACAAGGTTCTTGATAAGAGGTTGTATCTTCATCTACTTGTATGAGGTGAGGTTCCTGTTAAAAGGACGATCTTATGTGCCTCGTACACATGGAGGCTCTATTGTGATAAGTGGACCATAGATATAAAATATGATTTTTCCCTCTGAATTGGGAAATATACACACAAAAAATATAAGAATTTCATTTATAAGAAAAAAATTCAAATTGCCTGTCATTGTCGGTTGCCGGAACCCAAAGCAGCCATCGGATTCTTGTAGTAGAGGAGTCGGCAACCATGTGGATACGCAAGTAGCAAAAATATTGTTGAGCAACAAGTTACATTACATGTACTGAGAAAGCCATTGCTTACACATATCAAGCACGGGAAGAGAATTGGCATGTAAAGCCTGAAAAGGTATTAAAACAGCATCAGCACTTTCCCACTAGCTATCAACGATAAATCCCATTTTAAGAGGTTCACTGAGCTAGACTAGATCTTTTATTTCCCTTTTTTTTTTTTTCGTGGTCTTTTCCCATATCAAAAGGGAATATGGTACCACTGGAAAATCAGTTGAAGAATGCCACACAATCACAGTTTTAACTTCAAAGAATGCCGCATAAATTGCGACTCTAGGAAAAAGGATAACCTGGTGTGCAACATATTGAACATCGGCCACACTTCCACTTCGAGAAGCAATCTGAAAGGCACTTTTTAGGCGACCACAAACCACACATGCCAGCACTTTCCTACAAAGAGGAGTTGGGAACAGAAAACAAGCAAAAGGTATCAGATGCGGTTTTAGCAAGTGATTCAAACATAGATAATGAAATCAAAGAGGATGCTTAAATCAAAACTATATAACATCTTTTAGCAGAAATTACAAATATAAATCCCTTTCCTATTAAATGGCCCATTCCCAGTACAAAGTCTTCTATGGCTCAGTAATTGCTGTAAGAAAACAGATCATGGATATAATAACAAAGAAGATTAGAAGTGAGGCACATCCTGGAGTATTAACCAATCTATCAACTAACCCATGTTTCATCTTGATAAACTTGTGACAATTAAACCACAAAACCTATTGCTTTTTAACCTGCAGGAGGGGTTCTACTATCAGGTTGCCATGGCATTATTAAATTGATTCACTTAAATTAAAGACCCAAACCAGATTTATTCTTTTGTAGGCGAGGAAGAAAAAAGGACTCGGTGTCAAAGGTTGGATTGCCAGGCACAGGTCCTTAGAAAAGTTGCCTTTTAGAAACCTTTTACAGTTAGAATACTACCGAGCTGGCTAGTCCACCAGTTTGAGGATCCAGCATAGTAGCCAATAGCCATAAATGAATATCTACCCTCTGTGATCTACTGTACCTTGAAACAAATGCAACAGTAACAACTACGAAAGCTTGAGATATCCAAAAAAATTACCTGTGACTACTGGTTAGCATGTCAATAAGACGGTCGGGCCGCTCCTTGTGTTTGTTAGCATACACATTAATAGCAGCCCCTAACACCTACAAAATTCCAAAAATCACAGGGTTACTCATTCATGAAACAAAACCATTGTTTTTTTTTGAGTGTGTTGGGGTTGGGGGGGGGTCTAGTCATTTCACATTATTGCTTATTTCATTTTGTTGAGGAACTGCAAAATATACTGAAAAAGGTCACCGTTGAGCTTAGTTTGAATAAACTTGCTTCATTTAATGGATTAGATGGCATTTCAGGTTCAGCTAGACAAAAAGTTATTGGTATCCTTGTGACACTTCTACCTTTTAATTAATCAAGAATACAAATAAACAGAGCATGCATCAAACTTTGGAAAGTTTGTCTAATTTTTTAACTGCACAAAGTACATTCAGTCAGAATTAGTATTCCAAGTGAATGTATAGCAAGAAGATGCTAGTGGCACCCTTTTTACAAAGAAGTTTCAATTAGAGCACCAGCACAAGTTAATTCGTAAGAGAAAGAGAACTTATTCCTCGAGAGTCCAATTGAATGCATTTTGTACCTTTCATGTGTAACTATAGTCGCTACAGTCTAAGCACTAAGTGTGAGTTATCCGAGAGAAATTTCAGTTTTTGTAAATAATGTAGTAATTATCCTACTTAAAGTTTATCTCCCTAATAGATTAGATTTTATCCTTAGTAGGACTCCTTATTGTAGTTAGAGTCTATCAACTTAGTAGATTAGAACTAGAAGTTATCTTAAGAAGGTCTTCTTAATGTACTAAAAGACCTAGAGCCTATATAAGTCTGTATAGAGAGACCTAAAAAATCATTGAGCAATAACAGAACAATTCTGCATTCTTTTCTGCATTCTGGTTTTTCCTTTTAGGCAGAAACTTCAATTCTGTTTTTTATTTTTTTGCATTCATTAACATGGTATCAGTCTAAAATACGATCCTAATAGCAAATTTCAGTGGCGATTTCTTCGGCTTCCAGTGTGATGCCCTCTGCCCTGGTTACTCCAATTTCTTCTTCTCCAATGATGAGGAGAGGTAAACCAGTCTGTGTTTTTTTGCAAAAAGGTCAGTCATTCCAAGGATACATGCTGGAAAATTCATGGTCGACCAGCAGTATGGAAACCTACAACAGCCAAGATATCCAGGCCATCATACCCTACTGCAGCACCAAAGGTTGGTCCTAGTAGCTTTACTGATCAGCAACTCACTGAGCTTTACAAGCTGTTTCGTCAGTTTAATTCTGCTGGTGCAGGAAATTTGGCTATGGTGAAAACTGCAGGTAATGTAGATGTTTTTTTGCCGACTGCTCTTGTTTCTACCCAGTCTGCAGCAAATTGGATTATTGATTCTGGGGCCTCTGACCACATGACTGGTAATAGGGCTTTATTCTCTGTTTTTAAAAAGTCTTCTTCTCAAGCTTCCATTAAAACTGCAGATGGTTCTCTATCTCCCATCAAAGGGGCGGAATCTGTTTCGTTAGATGGTAATTTAATCAAGATGTGTTATTTGTCCCCGACCTATGCAACTTGATATCAATGAGCAAAATTTCTAAGGACTTGAACTGAAGGTTTACTGATTCTACATGTTTTTTGCACATCCTAGCTTGCAACATGGTCTTTATATCCTTCATGGAAAATATCCATCTTCTATTTCAAATTCTCCTTCTTGCTTTACTTCTTTAGGACAATTAGATCCTATAATGTTATGGCATTTTGATTAGGTCACCCAATTTTCACTATCTTCAAAAAATGTTTCCTGATTTGTTTGTTAATAAAGATCCAAATTCTTTTAAATGCCATATTGTCTCTTTTTCTCGGTAAAGAATATTACAAGGTGGTTTGTGACTTTTATTGATGACCATAGGACTTACTTGGACCTACCTTCTTAAAGAAAAATCTGACGTTGCTTCTATTTTTGCAAGGTTTTATGAAATGGTGGTTACTCAATAGCAAAATAAAAGTGTTTCACTCGACAATGGGGAGAGTTTTTCATTTTTTTCGGACTAAAGGTATAATACATCTTAGTTCTTGTGTAGATACCCCACAACAAAATGGGATTGTTGAACGTAAAAATAGGCATTTATTAGAGGTTATCCGAGCCTTATTATTCACCCATGCTGTTCCAAAATATTTGTGGGGGAAGCCTTATGAACGGCTCACGTATCTTATAAATAGAATGCCTAGCAAAGTCTTGCATTTCAACTCCTAGAGATGTTTTCTAGGAAAATTATCCTACTTTTAAACCTATGTCATCTAATCTTCCCTTAAAGATGTTTGGGTGTCTTGTTTTTCCAAATCCACCTTCAAGTTCCAAACTAGATCCTAGGGCTTTGCAGTGTGTTTTCGTTGGATTTTCTTCACTTAAGAAGGGCTACAAGTTTATCACCCTCCTTCTCGAGTTTTTTTGTCTCTTTGGATCTCACTTTTTTGAACAAGTACCTTATTCTCCTAAGACTTAAAATCGAATTGGGATGATTTCACTCCTAACTGTGACCTTCTTTACCTATTGCTCCTTTGTTTGTGAAGCCTCGTAATTTTTTAAAACCTGAAATCTACATACTTCACCTAATATTACTCCTATCGCTCCTCATTATTCACCTAAATCAACTTTCAACCCACTAACCATTACAAGTATATACTAGAAAAAAAAAAAGCCATTCCAGAGACAGTTTGCAATCGACACTGCCGAGAATTGGACTTTAGTCCAAGAGGATAAAGGAGGTAATGATGTTGTTGAAATTTCTCCCCATTTACTTGAACTCAAATTCTGCTGGCTAAAAGGAAAGTGGTATGACATGTACAAAGCATCCTATTCAGATATGTTGCTTATAGCAATTTGATGCCCTCTTTTAAAGCTTTTTACAAAAGAACAGATTCCCAAGACTAAAAAAAGCCTTAAGAGGCTCCAAGTGGAAGAAAGCTGTTGAGGAGGAGATTACAACACTAGAAAAAATGGCACTTGGACCATAACATCTTCCACAAGGCAAGAAACAAAATTTGCTATCAAATACAATTTGGGAGTGTGCACTCACAAAGCAAGATTGGTGGCCAAGGGTTTTACACAACCTTTGGAATAGACTATAAGGAAACTTTTGCTCCGGTTGCTAAGTTGAACACTGTCAGAGTCCTGTTGAGTTTGGCTATTAATTGTGATTGGAAACTTCATCAAATTGACATTAAGAATGCATTTCTTAATGGGAAACTAGAAGAAGAAGTTTTTATGAAGATTCCTCTTGGTTTAGAGTCTGAAGAGAATAGGCAGAAAGTTTGCAAGCTGGACAAGTCACTTAATGGGTTAAAGCAATCACCAAGAGCCTGGTTTGATAGGTTCACTAGAGTAATTTTGGAAAATGGATACAGACAGTCTCTAGCAGATCATACCTTGTTTTCTAAGGTAACTCCCAAAAACAAAAAGTTCTTTTGATAGTATACGTGGATGACATTATTGTGATAGGAGATGATGAAGAAGAATAAGCCACTTAAAATCTCTTTTGAACAAAGAATTCGAGATGAAGGACGTAGGAAAGCTTAGATATTTCCTAGGCATGGAGGTGGCTAGATCAAGCAAAGGTCTGGTAATCAACCAAAGGAAGTATGTTCTTGACTTACTCACAGAGACATGAATGTTGGGTTTTAACCAACCGAACTCCCATGGACACAGCCTAAAGTTTAGCAAAGATGGGTCTAGTCCAACGGCAGACAAAGGACTTTTTTTGAGATTAGTTGGAAAATTGATTTATCTATCCCTGACCGTGGCCGGATATAACCTTTGTTGTGAATATCATCAATGACAAATCCGAGACAAGAGCATATGGAAGCAAATCTACCAGGATACTAAGGTATCTAAAGGGTACACCAGACATGGTTTAATATTTAAAAAGACCCTTGATAAAACAAAAGGTTTATTTCAGTTGACTGATGATAGAAGGTCAACAAGTGGTTATTGTTCTTTTGTGTGGGGGTAATCTTGTGACTTGGAAGAGCAAAAAGCAAATTGTTGTATCAAGGACTAGTGCAGACAATCTGAGCTTTAGCTCTTGGAATTTGTGAAGGAATTGCTAATGAAACTTCTAAAAAAGCTAGGCATGGTTCAAAACGAGAAGTTTGAAGTGTTTTGTGATAACCAATCTACATTTCAGATTGCAGAAATCCAATTCAACATGACAGACCAAGCATGTTGAGATCGACAAACATTTTTTTTGCAAAAGTTTACAAGTGGAGTAGCTTTTTAACCTATGTTCCTACAAAGAACAAGTGGCATCCATCCTTACGAAAGCCCCATAAAAAGCTCTCTTTGATAAGTTCTTAATCAAGTGACTATACAATGTATATTCTCCAGAAGATTTCAGCTTTTTGTAAATAATGTAGTAATTATCCTACTTAAAGTTTATCTCTCTAATAGATTAGATTTTATCCTTAGTAGGACTCCTTATTGTAGTTAGAGTCTATCAACTTAGTAGATTAGAACTAGAAGTTATCTTAAGAAGGTCTTCTTAATGTACTAAAGACCTAGAGCCTATATAAGTCCAGTTGAGATGTAAAAATCATTGAGCAATAACAGAAAAATTCTGCATTCTTTTCTGCATTCTGTGTTTTCCTTTTAGGCAGAAACTTCAATTCTGTTTTTTAATTTTTCTGCATTCGTTAACACTAAGTTCTTAATTATTGTGGTTCCTCGCATACAACTTAACAAAGTTTAATATTGTATTCCACTAAAAAGTTTCTTTTGGTAAAGCACCTACCAGAATATAGTCAAAAAGTGTCAGCCCTCTGATACCAATATATTGACTATACCACACCAAAAGAAAGTACATTACCTGATCCCAATCATCATCATCAATTGTTCCTTTAATGTTTCTGAAAAATTCGGTCAACTGGCTGCCCTTTTTTCTTTCAGCAAGTGATGCAGCAACAGCAGCATATATGTCAACAGCTGCATGACATGGAAAATACTCCAAATGTTAAAAGCAAAGCTGCATTAACTTGTAAACTTAAAAGAAATTGACAAAAAGGAAACAAAGGTGCAGCCACCTGGAAGATTAAATTCATAAATAACTTGGAATGCCAAATCAAAGTTCCTCTCAACAAGAGTCTCTGCAATCTCACACCTCCTCCTGAAAAGCAGCAAGCATAACAAACCAGTCAACATTGTCATTAATGTGCACTCCACTAACAATGGATCTGCACAGGAGGTAATACAATCTAAAGTGTAGAGTAATTCTACGCATGGTATACCACCTTATGAGATGGATACCAACAAAGTAAAAAGGCTCCATCGAGCCTTGATTAACTTCAGGGATACATGTTGATAACTGATGTTCCACCACTGTTGGCAATTATTTGTCAAAAACATAATTACCAACCAATGAATTCAATTTTCCCCAAATAATAAAGAAGCTTACAAGGCCTATCCTCTTTATGCATTATTTTTTTAGCTAAAATTCCTTTGGCTAACAGCTTCTAAGTAACATACAATGGTGATTTAAACATATTTAAACTAGCTGTACTTTCTCCTGATAAATAACAATTAATCGGTGTCCATCAGGAGCCAACCATGGTTGCCTAGATGTTGACCGACAATTCCAACCAGTAGAAACATCAGAAAGAACTTTTTGCTACTCTGATGCCTAAACATGAGTAAGATGATAATAACCTAAAGGTTTCTTGATCATTTGGATTTCCAAAAAGTGAATGTCTCCACTGTGGTCCATCTGAGTCATTAAAGGTCTTAACAACTTCCACCTGAAAAGCCCAACAAATATAAACAAAAGATAAGATTTACCCAATTAATTTGACATAAAATGCAACTGGAGCTAGAATTTATTCTTTGAAATCCAGTTTTAATCAAATATAGTAATCAATCTCCAGTTTAATCAAATACAGTAATCAATCTCTAGTTTAATCAAATACAGCACGCTACAAAGATGGCAAAAAAAATGTACTTTCACAAAGAGTGCTGCAGACATTTCATTTCATATAGGTTTTCATATATTATATTTCATTTTTTTGGTGTAGGAGGAAGTGGGGTTTCAGAAAAGAAGGTACTGATAATGAGTATTTAGACTTTCAAAAGGGAGAAAAGGGGGGGGGGGATGGAGAAAGTCAGACACCCATGTAAGCATGTGAAACCATACTATCTCCTCATCCATCTTTATAGATACTTCTATTATGTGCTCCACAATACCAGAATTTACTTGAAACATTTTCACTTAAGAACTAAAGTTTTCAAAACTCAAAATGCAAAAGCCTCAAGATATGCCTAACATCTTCCCCAAATCCAATTATTACAAGCAGGACATATTTTCTGGAGCTATTATTACCTGGATTGATACTCTAACAGAAAACTTGACAAGTCCTTCTTCAGTAAGCTTCTCAGAGGCACTTTTTCCTCTAGCACCCTTCGTGACAAGCTTGGTAGATTCTCCACCTTTATATTGGGCTGATAACCCCTCATCAAAATGCATCTGTAATAAAAGGAAGCATGAGTAATGGAAGAACAATTATTCATTTCATGTGATTTTTGCAAATACAACTGGCCTTACTAATATCAGATATATCTAAATGGTTGATACTTTTTAGCATTTATTATATTGCTAGTTTGCAACCGTTGTACTTTTTGCAGCTTCTTTTTTTTTTTCTATAATTATATTTTTTGAAAAATCAATCTACAACACCATGTTGGTATTCTAATGGATTCTCTCACATATAATAGGCATTTCAAAACTATGAAATAAAGAAAAAAGGTGTTTGTAATGAACAGTTACCTTAGCATGTTCCAAATGTCTGATAGCTTCCTCTTGAGAAGAAGAATTTATAAATAACTGGATACAACAGAGCCCAGCTGCGACATGATCCTTCTTGATTACCTAAACCATCGAATAAGTTTAAGAAAAGCATCAACAAACTCAGTTTGAAATAAGAAATGAACAATGATTTAGCATTTATCTTAATGGGGGGTATGGCAATTATTAAATGATGATATAATCCTTTTGTTAGCAGCTATTCATGTTACATTCCCACCAAGGAACATATAAGAAAGGAGAACACAGCCACTTAGCAAAATTATATGTAAAACTTGCAATCCATCCAATATCAGTAGTTATTAATTCCCTTTATCATCTCCACCTTTGTAGGGATAAATATATAAGTACAAGGGGGCTCTATCAGGATGAATAGAAGTATGTTCAGTATTCTCCCTAACTTTTAAGTGCTAGCACAACCTCCCCCCAACAAACACACAAAAAACCTACTTGACAACACCAATCCTAGCAGTTAATGCAAGTATCAAGCGATGGCCTGACACCCAGACATTTCAGCAGCATTAACAAAAATGAAAAGAAAGATGGTACCTGAAATTTGTATAGATAATTAAAGTGCTTATGAGTTTCACAATATGTGCAAATATGGGCAAGGGCAGCAGCTATATATTGATTTATTAATGCATTCTGTTCCTTTGCAACTGAAATTCTTTGAGAAATCACTTCCTCCAGAACTGGCATAGCACCATACCCAAAGCACAAGTCACACAAATCATCAATGGTTCCATAATCAGTTGTCAAAGGATCTGATCTTTGAGGAGACGATGATGAAGTTACTACTCCCATTGTTGAAGGTTGAGCAGGTGTAGGAACACCATTAGGAGGAAAGAATACCAAGCATGCATCGTTGAAGTGACCATGCTTAAACATAAATCCAAGCAAATGCTGACAAGCATACTACAATAACAAAGAGAAGACAATTAAATGAAAGATCTGATCACTGAGATGTAAACAGACCATAAAGAAGAATGAAGAATAAGCGATATAAATTATAGCAATGCATATGTAAGTGACAATAACTGTATAGCCACATAGAGAAAACAATTCAAATATGGCATTCTTCTTTGTTATATTACTTCCGCATGAACCATTATGTTTGTGGTCAATCGTTTAACACAGAGAACATAAATGACAAGAAAGCTTAATCATAGATAGTACTTAAAATGCAAACAAATTTAATATACAACATGCAAAAAGAATAAAGAGTTCAACTTACTTCTTGCAAATAGTTTACACACTCAGTATAACGAGCACTGTCCAAGTTACTACGTGGTCCATCTTCAAAGTCAGGGCCATATGGAGAATTACTATTTGTGAATGCCTGAGACCGCCTTGATCTCTCTGAACGAGGGAAGGTAGATGGCATGTACAAAACATTGAGATATGAATCAGCAGAAAGAGAATCATCCAAGATTGTGGGTGCACTTTTGGCCAAATGTTCATACCTGCAGCATAAATTGAATTAGGCTATTCCATTACCATAAACAACCAAATGTGTGAACACACTTTTGCTTTTCAAATGATAAAGTTATCAATAGCTGAAACATAACTATGATAGAGGCACGGAAGTAGGGGCCTCAAAAAAATAAATTCCGGGTCCATCATTTAATAAATGAACCCTGCCTCATGTTAAAGTTTTTGGACAGTAAAAATCAGCTTCTTGCTTGGCAATCTATAGTGAGTCAAATTGCACACCATCTTACATGGAACGAACAGCTGACACATCCACTGGGGGACCTCCTTCAATTGTATTAATGATCTCTAGAATAATAGGTGCAGGATCACCCTTGTAAAGTTGAAGAGCTTGCCTGAGCGATAAATTAGCAACAAATTCAGCATTAAACAAACTCAGAGTAGAACTAGTAGTCTCCTAACTACATAATAATATTTAAATAGTTAACGTACTTAAACTTTACACGTGCTTGTGCATAGTGCTCCATCTGAATCAAAGCACGCCCCCATGCATTCCATGCAGGAAAAGCATCAATCTGAGAGAGACAAGAATTCATGAGCCCAAGACATCCAAACAGAGTAGACTTTGAGGAAAATGGTAGAATTAATTACTAGAATCTCTGCACAAACTGATTACCTTACACTTCCTGCAAGTATACACAGCCATGCTGTACCGTTCATCAACAATCAACCTGTCACGGAGACGTCCAGATGACTCCTTGTCAGCAATATCATCAAGTGAAGCAGCTATTCCATATCCCAGAAGGCTTTGAAGAAGCTCAGCACGTCCCACCCATACCTCTGCTTGTGACAAAACTTCAGATAACTCATCTGTGGACTGACTTGAGCTACCAGCATCAGAGGATGCATCATCAGCATCCCTGCTTCTTTCAGAATTATTGGACAAATCGCTCCCCTCAGTAAGTTTCCTCAGCAGCGATTTAGCATATAGTAGTCCCTGCACATGCAAAATAAGACAAGATTGATAACTACTACGGATAATTATCCCTTCTGTTATGCAAGTTAACCAAAAAAAAAAAAATAACATACACCATTGATTTGGTTAGTGGTGGCAATTAAAGAACAATAAACATCAATAATATAACTACTTCTAGCTATTGGCAGTTGAAGGGGCATGGAATAGCCAAATACCTGGACAAATGTCTCTATGGCATGATATGCTCGACCAATTGTTTCCATTGATGCATTCTCAGGCAACTGCTTGGAGCCCAAAACAGTCTTCATCTGATTAACACACAAGTCTAGGGCACTTTTTGCAGACACATACTCATCAGAACACAAGGAAAGCAGTGCCTAGAAACAAGGAAAAAGAAGAATCAGCAGATCAAAAGGTCCAATCATCAGAACATAAAAATAAGTGTCATAAACCACACATCTCAAAGCCTAGCAATACTACATACTAACATAGTTGATTAAAAAAAGCATTAAATGAATTTTGCTCTAGACAGATATTCATAGAAATTTGTTATGGAAATAGTCAACCCTAGATATCTGATCCAATCCAAGGTGTGATAACATAACATTCTGAGAGAATTGACATACTACAGGATCTGTACCATAATTATTGAGATGGCAACCAATAGACATTGCCTACACACAGTTCAGCTGCATTAATTAGAACTATTTGCCTGTTCAATTACCAAACCTTGAAGAGAATAATGTCAGGGGAACTTTCATATCTGTGAGATGCTCGAACAGCTTCATCTTTACCAGCATCACCTGTTAGCATCCATTCCTCAGCAATTGAGACAGAAGGAAGCCGTTCTTGCCCATCTGCATATGATGTTACACGATCCTCTTGAATCCCAGCCATAGCCTCCCAAGCAACTCTTTCAGAAGGTGGCAAACCAGAATTCTTCCTTTTCCGATAAACATCTTTGGGAGCTGTCTTGTCCCCAGTATTACGTGGAGCCCAAGAAAAAGCTCTACGGGCCTCTTTTTGCAAGTTGCTTAAACTACTAGTGAAGGATGACTTTGCAGGTGCACCTGGTTTCATTTTTGGTTTTGGCCTTGTTCCAGAAACAGATATCCGAGGCTCCCGAATTGGAGAGCTGATACTGATGGCAATAGCTTTAGCAGCATAAGACATAATTACACTGTTGTCTCTCAAAGAAGGAAACTCTTTAAGGATCTGTTGGACATATTATCAAATATAGAATTCAGGATCCATTTAAATGGGAATATAAGCCAAAAACAAGTTCAAAGGAAAAGAGAAAGAGAAAAAAAAGTGAAAGAAGAATTGAAAAGGAAGCGGCATTATCTTTGCTCTCAAGTTACAAGATGAGGAAACATGAACCTGTTGTAAACTTGTCATGTGATCATAAATAGTATTATTATTTAGAAACTACAAAATGTTATTTGATATCAAAAGCTACAAAATGTGTCTAAAGTGTTCTTTAGGTATAATACCAGTGAGGCAGATTGCAGTTGTTTCCTCATCAGCAGAACCTCCAATATTAAATGTGGGTGCTCATGCAAGGAAGAACATCGTTGCTGCCATGGTAGTGGCAAGGCAGCCAGAACACGAAGGCCTAACGCCCATGAGTTAAGTCGAGAAACCTCAACATCTGACAGATTCCCATCTCTCCGCTTCAAGAAGAAGTGAACCTTTACAAAAGGACAGAAATGAATCACACATACTGTTTTCAAACTCAATAAGCTTCAAGTATGGGCAGTCAAATCCTGAAAAGGAGGCTAATGAGAACAATTAATTACAAGAAGTTGCTTTGACAGCAGGTTGGGTAATAGCTGCATTGCACCCATAGCAACTGGTAGAGCATCATCAGAGTCACGTAGTGATGATAAAAACGAGAAGCTTCTGCTGGACCTCCACCATTCAAAGGATCTGCCGTGAGAAGCTTCACAAGCTGTCGGCCCTGAAGTTCTCTCCGCAATTCTGCCAATAATCCAGCACTTTCAGCTACTTCTAAAGCAGCAGAAACAGCTCCTTTCCCAGCTAATCTTAGTGCTAAGCCTTCAGGATCTTGCTTACACTCAGCTTCAACCTGACATTTTCAGGAAAAGGAATAAGCATAAGAATTGTAAGTTAAGAGTACTTCCTCATTTAGTTCAGGCACCAAAAAATACAACCTCTTGCCAGCTTCCATGATGATGATCTACACTTAATATATGGCTGTACCTCTGCAAAGCTTGTCTCCTTTGCAAGACCTGCACAATATCGTTTGACCAATAGTTATTACAAAAAAGAAAAAAATCATATAAAGTAGATTTTATAAGAGGAAACAAGAACACGAGTTCCAGGATCCAGGATAAAAGAGAAAGGGGAAAAAAAAATTACTAATCAAATCCAGAACCTCATTCCTAATTGGATCAGTTTGAGGCAGGTGGCAGCTGCACATGGTTAGAACATCCAATGCAGCATCAAGTTCCCATCTGTGCATGTACCTGAGGAAAGAAATCAAATTTTGTGAGCCCCACAATTCCAGCCACATTATAAATCTTCTATGAATTGCAAGCATTGCCAGCGCTAAAACAAGGCTTCAGAAGGGGGGGGGGGGAGCTTAAAGACGTGTTACTATACTCAATCCCCTTCATTGTAGGGCCCACATTAGATACTTTTTCAACAGCTCTTATTTAGGCAATCTTGTTTCTAAGGAACTTCTTGAAATCAAACAGCTGGGTTTTATTGGAGGCTGTATTTTGAGAAGGGAGAACCTTTAGACCCAAAACATCCTAGAACAGACACCTTATTTCAACACCAAATAAACTAGTGTATTCTTGCCTCATCTAGGCCCACAAACAATACCTTTGCCACTTTTCCCAGCTGCCCTACTCCGCAAAGAAGAGTGTAGAAAAGCAATTTTCTAGCTTTAGGAAAAACTAATTAACGCATAAAAATAAAGCAGAATTTAAGTTTCTGCAGAAAAGAAGAAGAAAACAGAATTGATTTTCATTATTGAATATTTTCAAAAAATTACATCCCTTTACAAAAACTCAAGTATTGGACTTTAGTTACAATTAGGAGTCCTAAGTACACAAGACATCTAACTCTATCTTTTAGGAAGTAAACTTTAATTTAAACTACTATTTACATGAGGACTCTAACTCTATCTTTAAACTTTAATTTAAACTACTATTTACATAAGGACTCTAACTCTATCGGATAATCTAACACTCCCCCTCAAGTTGGAGAATATACATTGTATAATCCCAACTTGAATAGAAACTTGTCGAAAAGAAGCTTTTGGTAGTGCTTTTGTAAGTACATCCACCACTTGTTCTTCTGTAGGAACATAAGATAAAGAAGTCATCCCACTAGTAATCTTTTACGAGATAAAATGCCTGTCAATCTCCACATGTTTAGTCCTATCATGGTGTCTTGGATTTGAGCAATTTGTATGGTGGAATTATCACAAAAAATCTCAAACTTCTCATCTTGGTTCACATTTAGCTCCTTCAATAGCTTTAACAACCAAATTCCTTCACACATTCCCAATGCTAAAGCCCTATATTCTCGCTTCAAAGATCGCTTCTAGATACAATCTGTTTGTTTTCTTACTCCTCCAGTCACTAGATTTCCCCAAACAAAGGAGCAAGAACCACTAGTTGATCTTCTTTCTCATCGATTCGTTTGCCCAACTTGAATCAAATAAATTTGAACATCCTTTCTTGAGTCTTTTTAAATAGCAATCCATGCCCAGTGTCCCTTTCAAGTATCTCAAAATTCTAATTGCAGCTTCCATGTGATCTTCCCTTGGATCAGTCATGTGTTGATAATATTAACTGGAAAAGCAATGTCCAGTGCAGTTAATGACAAATAAATCAATTTTCCCACTAACCTCTAAATTTACCCTTAAGGGCTTGTGTCCTCTCTATTGAATTTTAAAGCTCTTTCCAGGGAGTATCAACTGGTTTGCATCCCAACATTCTGCTTCATTAAGTAGATCAAGAACATATTTTCTCTGGTTTATCACTAGACCTTTGCTCGACCTAGCAACCTCCATGCCTAGAAAGTATCCGAGCTTTCCTAGGTCTTTTGTTTCAAACTGTGTATTTAACAACCCTTTTAAGTGACTTATCTCTTCATCATCATCACCGTCGAATAATGTCATCCACATATACTATTAAAATAACCCTTTTATTGCTAGAGGTTACCTTAATGAAGAGAGTGTGATCTCGCCAAGGATTGTTTGTATCCATTTTCTAAAATCACCTTGGTGAATCTGTCAAACCAGCTCTAGGTGACTGCTTCAAACCATAGATGGATTTATTAAGTCAAACTTTCTTCGATCTCCTTTTATCGACTTCAAGCCCAAGGCACTCTCATGTACACTTCTTCTTCCAATTTTCCATTAAGAAAGGCATTCTTAATGTCAAGTTGATGAAGCTTCCAGTCCTTGTTTACAACCAAGCTTAAGAGAACTCTAATCGTATTTAGTTTAGCTACAGGAGCAAAGGTCTCATTATAATCAATTCCATAGGTTTGAGTAAAACCCTTGGCCACCAACTTTGCTTTATACATCCATATACTTGCCATCGAGTTGTATTTTATGGCGAACACCCATTTGCATCCATTGGTTTCTTGCCTTGTGGAAGATCTGTAATGGTCCAAGTATCATTCTTTTCAAGTGCTTCAATCTCCTCTTTAACAGCCCTTCTCCACTTAGAATCTTTTAGAGCCTCCTCAATAGTGTTAGGTATCTGTTTCTTTATCTAAGCAAGTCAGTAAAAAAGCCTTAAATGATGGCATTAGATTACCATAAGCAACATACCTCTGAATGGGGTGTTTTGTACATTGTCTTACCCCTTTCCTTTTAGCAATAGGCAAATAATCAAATTCAAGTAAATGAGAGGGAGTCTCGGCTAGAACATTACCTCCATCATTTTCATTGGCAACTGAATTCAAGTCCAATTCTCGGCAAGTGTCGATTGCAAAACAGTCTCTGGAATAGTTTTACATTTTTTCTGTATAAACTTTCAATTGCTTAGGAGGTGAGGGGTTTGTGAGGAAGGTTTGGGTGAATTCAGGGAGTAGTAACAATAGGTGAAGGATGGGAAGTCAAGGTGTAATAATAGGTGAAGAAGTAGAAGGGTTTAAAGGAGTATGGGGTTCAAATAACAAAGGATTATTAGTAGGTAATAACTCAAGGTAAAGAAGGATAAACCTGATTGGTATGAGGTGAAAAACATCACAATTCTCCCCGATTTGCAGCCATAGGGAAATAGGGTTCTGTTCAAAAAAGGTGAGATCCAAGGAAGTAAAAAATTTACGAGAAGGAGGATGATAACATTTGTAGCCCTTCTTAAGTGAAGAATACCCACCAAAACACACTTCAAGGATCTGGGGTCAAGTTTTGACCTAGAGGGAACATAATATTTCACAAACACAAGTGCAACCAAAAAACTTTGAAAGGGAGAATAGAGGACAAAGGTTTAAAATTGGGGTAACTCTCCAAAAAAAAGCTCTAGGTGTTCTCAGATTGCAAAACCTTCTTGGGCATTTTAATGAGATAGGTTGCGAACAACAAAGCCTCACCCCACAAATACTTAGGAATATTACTAGTGAACATCAAAGACCTAGTTACCTCCAACAAATGCCTATTTTTCCTTTCTGCACCCCATTTTGTTGTGGTGTATCCACACAAGTGCTAAGTTGAACAATCCCTTTTTTGTTAAAAAATTCCCCCAAGGACTTGGTAAAATATTCACTCCCATTATCAGATTTGAAGATCTGAATTTTACTTCAAATTGGGTTTCAACCATATTGTAAAATTTCTCAAAAACAGGCTACTTGATTTATCCCTTAACAAATATGCCCAAGTTGTTCTACTATGATCATCAATAAAAGTAACAAACCACCTACTACCAGCTACATTCTTCACTCGAGAAGGACCCCAAACATCACTATGAATTAATGAAAAAGGTTGGGAAGGTTTGTAGGAAGATGGTAAATAGGATGCTTTTGTCTCATTTAGCGAGAGGACATATATGGCATTTAAAAGAACTTGGTTTTCTATTAACAAATAATTCAGGGAATAATTTAGCAAGATAATGAAAATTAGGATGCCCTAACCTAAAATGCCATAACATTATATTATCAATTTGCCCTAAAGAAGTCAAAGAGCAAGAAGTATTTGGTAGGGTAGATGGTTGATTTCCGAGGACATAAAGACCATTTTGCAAGCTAGCAATTGCCAAGCAAGCATCTTCCTCAATTCATTGCCTGCAAAAAAACAGATTTGATAAACTGTAATGAACACTTCAAATTCTTGGAGAGTTTACTAACAGAGATGAGATTGATTGCAAAGAGATTAGGCACAAACAAAACATCTTCAAGCAACAAATTATCGTTAATGAGGATCAACTTCCTTTGATAGGAGAGAAAGAGCCATCTACTGTTTTTAATAGAACTTGTAGAAGATGAATCAAAAAACTAAGGAATAATTCCTGTTACAGTCATGTGATCGGATGCTCCAGTCGATGATCCATGCTTTGATGCACCTTTGGTAGAAAAAGTGCAAGAGGAGAACAAGTATTCAGATGCTTGTATCCTCCACGAGGGCTAAATCGCTTCACAGTTCTTTGTCGAACCTGAAATTTACGAAAAACTCAATCCAAAGAAATTTGCTCTGCTATGGATAGCATCTCAAAGGTTGTCGAAGGGGATCCCATTAAGAATTCTAACTAGGATCGATGTTAGACTGATACCATGTAGAAAAAGCAATTTTCTAGCTTTAGGAAAAACTAATTAACGATAAAAATAAAGCGAAATTTAAGTTTCAGAAAAGAAGAAGAAAAAAGCAATTGATTTTCTGTTATTGAATATTTTCAAAAAATTACATCCCTTTACAGTGAATTTATAGACTCAAGTATTGGACTTTAGTTACAATTAGGAGTCCTAAGTACACAAGACATCTAACTCTATCTTTTAGGAAGTAAACTTTAATTTAAACTACTATTTACATGAGGACTCTAACTCTATCTTTAAACTTTAATTTAAACTACTATTTACATAAGGACTCTAACTCTATCGGATAATCTAACAAAGAGGAATAGTGATTTTGAAAATTTGAAATCGATTACATGAAACAACTTAAAGGGGGTAAAAAGCAAAATAAAGTGAGCAATCAAGGTAGCAAAAAGGCAAAAAGTTCAAGTTAAATTGTATATTATGGAAAAAAACAAGTAGAATAATCAGAAATAAAGAATTCTTTCTAGCCTCTTATGTGCACCCTCATACTGAAAATTCATCACTTAATAAATTACTTTAAGCAGACATCACTAAAGCAGAGAGATCAGAGCTTTTACATACTTGAGGGCAAGTCCAGCTGCCCGTTGTTTGTCCTTCAACCGCAGGCAATACTGCCAACTATTGCTCCAGATGCCATGCCCTCCATAACCATGAGGTTGTCCAGAGGTTGAATGACTTCCTTCTCCACGTTCAATTAGTAGTTGCAGTAACCGGTCTGAGGCTCCATTACGTAGAAAGCGATCAGAGAGTGCAAGAGCATCCATTAGTTTTCCTTCATCAATCAACCTAAGAGAGAACAAAATGATAAGTAGTATGGCACACTAATCACAGCAAGTGAAAAAGATTATTCCTAACTACTGGTAGCTCAATTTTTTCTCCAAAAGTAAGGTGTCAGGGCCAAAACTGAAACCTCATATGGTGGTACTTGTAAAAGTTAACAATTATATGGAGCTGAAAAGCAACATATTAACTCTCACAATTTGGAACAAAATGCATAGACAAAAGGATAGTACCGTTCCACAGCTTTCTCATATGGATCTTCATTCTCTAAACCAAAAGAAAGAAAAACTGTACTATCAACTTCAGCTGTTTCAGTTTTTATGCAGTCATGCCATGGGTCTGGAGAAGTGTTATCTTTAACATTGAGGTCCAAAGATGCCGTGATGTTAGAATTACTAACAATTTCATCAACTTCAGACTCAGTGTCACTGTCAGATTCGCGCAGTCTCTTAATAACAGTTCTTGTTTCAGGTTTAACGTTGCCATCATCAGCACTTTGCATGGCTGTCACAGCAAATTCTGATACCCTATGAAGATTAGTCTGCATTTGTATCCATCGATTCAAAGTAGGGAACCTGTTTCAGAAAAGTGAAAATTAAACTATGTTGAGATGTAAATGAGATACACAGGCATTAACATCCTGCAAGGTCACCTTTCAGATTGATCAAGAGCAAACTCATAAAACAACCGATCAGCATCAGGTGCCTGCAATAAATCATCATCCAAGGAGCTAGATATAGAGGAGTCACTGCTGCTGTGTAACATACTGCTTCCAAAAACACATGCCAAGACAGCCCTGACTGGAGATATTTTAACCAAATGTTTCACTATATCTAATTGGAGAGGGTAAAGAGGGATCCCAGGTGTTGCAGAGGAACGACTGTAACAGCTAGGCTTAGCTTCTTTAGCAGAAGGAGAAAGTACTTTATTTTCTGAACAACTACGAGGGCATGTGGGGATGACGAGAATACATGCCCATCCATGACCAGACCGTGGAGGATAAACTGGGGGTACACATGCTGAAATCACTTCATGAACAAAGTCAGCAGACATTATCTCTGCTACTTTGCTAGCTGCATCTGTGCTGCCTCGGTCAAAGACTAAACGAGTTAAAAGCTGAAGAGAAAAAAAAGTAAACAATTAATATTTTGCATGTAGAAAAGAATCAAGTGAATTAGTTAAGTTATTTTTCCTTTTCTTGGGTACAATGGTATATCATTCCCAAAATTTCCCCATTTTCAACTCAAATCAAAGTAAAATAAACTGAAGAAGATAATCTAGGAAACAAGGGAAGAAAATTCCTTACATCTTTAGGCCATTCATATACAAGTGAGAAAAAGTTAAAATCGTGAGTTGTATCTGTTCCATCCACTATGTCACCTACTGCAGCAATATGGAGAATAAATTGTGACAAATAGGTTGTGGGCTTTGCACTTAAAGGACCAAATAGTCTCTTCCCAGCATCCACCATATCATACCCAACAGACTGCATGCTATTATCTTCAGCCATGGAAGTTAATGATGTTTGTTTGACAGTTTTAACCCAAGCCCAAGAACACCATCCTTGTCAAGATTGGATTGTACTTTAAGATCAATTTGCGGTCCTTCCCCCTTCGTAAAATTTACTTCCATTTCTTCATCAGTGATAGCTCTAGCTAGATTGTGAAGCTTACCTAAGGTTTTAAGGCACAATGACACATGAGAAGTAATGAAACATATTTACTACAGAAAACATCAAAATAACAACAGCACCACCAATAAAATAGTTGTAAGACCCCTTTTCCCTGAAGAACCTAAAAGAGAACAAGTACCACTTAGAAACTGTCGCTTGCCCATATGAGCATCTTCAATCATCTGATGTAGCAGTGCAAGAGCACGTTCCTTTTGTCCCTGTCGATGAGAATCCTTAGCTGACAAAATGGAGATCTCCCCAGTCAGAATGGCCTGAAGAACTGGAGGACTATCCTGGAAAATCTCAAACAAAACAATCAGAAATCCAGCAAGTCTCCAAAGAAAAGCACACCATATGCACTATACTTGAAATTCTCCAAAGTGGAATATATAAAGCACCAACCAGAAAACTTTTGAAGGAAATACAGAACACGGTGTTTGAAGAGCATATAATTTGTTTTCTAGATCACCCAGAAAAGTTAAAGAGGAAAGGGAGGCAAGAGGAAAATGTAGGCAAAAATGAGCATCCAAGAAAATTCAAATACTTGCCTGTTCTAAGAATTCATAAAGTCGCTTAAGGACACGTCGTAATACAGAAATAAGTCCAACTTCATGGATCTGATCCCAGTATGTTGAACCCACCTTTGGCGAACCTCCTGGATATATCTCAGATAACATAACTTGAGCCTGAACATGAATAGAGTTTACTGTCAATAACAATATGACCACAAAACACAAACTGATATGCAAGAATATCTTAATATTAGATTTTTGTTAGATTACAGAAGTAGAAGGGTAAGTTAGAGTCTACAAGAGTTTTCCCCCTAAAAGAACATAAGATCATCAACAATAAAGAAATAGAATACTATTTTGTTTCGCACTCAAATATCTCTTAAAGAGACATATTTAATACGAGAACATGCTAAATGATGTTTTCTAATCCCACACATTGATTTAAATTGGGTTTGTTTTAGCCTTAATTCAAGGTGGCCCTTCCACTCACTACTATTTGGGATCATTTGGAAGCTAGGGCAGGACTTAAAATAGCCCTAACCATAGGCTCATTTCTCTCAACTGTTTCATGGGATTGATGAGAGGCGGGATTGAGTGGCTTCGTCTGACATTGGTTTAGTTTGGGACATGTATGTATGCATGTATAGCAGGCTCCTGTTCAAGTTGAGCTCCCCTCCTATGGTGAATTGCTTTGAGATTTGATGCATAACATTTTACTTAAGAAGAGCATGAAATATGCTTTTGGTTAAAGATCAATCTCACTGATGGTAAAAGAATATTGTTTTGGCTAGGGCTGTAAATGAGACGAGAAAGATCCGAGTTACTTGAGCCTGACTTGGTCAAAGCTCGGCTCGAGCTCGAACACGGCTTGAGTTCTTAACGAGCCGAGCTACTCGATACCCGACTCGAAAAGCTCGCGAGCTACTCGAAAATATAATATACTAAACTTTTAAATTTTTTTAAATTACAGTGAACTAAAATGTATGTTGTTGGATAATAATAATAATAATAATAATAATAATAATAATAATATTGTTGTTGAATAAATCCACTCAACAGTTATTATTAGTACTAGTATTATATTTATTATTATTATTATGAATAGGTTGTAAATGAGACAAGACAGATCGTACACTACTCGAGTCCGACTTGGTCAATACTCAACTTGAGCTTGAACTCGGCTCGAGTTTTTAACGAGTCAAGTCGAGCTCAGCACTACTCGGGCTCGACTCGGCTCGGTTACACCCCTAGTTTTGGCTGCAATCATCAGTCCACTTTAAGAAATTGCAAAAAAGAACTGGAAGTGGAGGAAAGGTAGATCCAAAAGTTTTCATATGATTTGAAAAAAAAATAGTAATCAATACAGCCAACTAAAATATGGAAATACCGATAAAGCACTAATGTTAATGGAAAAGATAACACCTGACTATAACAAACAAAAAGTTTCAAGTTCAAAGGTAAATGAGAATTGCCTGATCTAGAAGCAATTGAGACATATTGGCAGACCTTGCTGAAGTTGCAGCAACATCAACACATAGAAAAATCTGCAGGACATAGAAAAGGTCTAATATTTTCCAAACTAGAGACATGAAAGAGGGAAGAATGAATTATCAATGATTCAATGTAAGTGAGCACTTACAGCAGCCAAAGGACCTAATTGAGCGCGCAACAGCAAGAAATCCAGATCCTGTACAGGAGAAGCCCCACCAGCTGCACGAGAGACTGCATTTTCAACCTGCATAAAGCACATGCATGAGCTGGAAAAGTTATCACAGTGGAAATATATCAGGCAGGGGAAGGATAACAAAAGACCCAAGTGTTGAGCACCACAAGAACAAAGATCAAGTTGTATAAGCAAAGACCTCTACCTCTATCTCTTATTCAGTTAAAATACATCACTTTGTTTTGGCTTCACTTGATGCATAGAACATTATGAAATGATACCAGATTTAAACTAATTCGAAATAAGATTATCCTCCACAAGTGCATTGCAGGAGAAAGTTTTCAGAAAAGCAGGGGAGAACAATTCACAAGTACCATAAAAAGAATCCTAAACTATAGGGAGTACCGTGGAAAATAAATGTGAAAGTATATCCAAAGAACTTATTTGGTAATTGATCTAGTACTTACATGCACTTTCCCAAATGCGTTATCTACCCACTCGGCTAATTCAAGCGTAGCTCTGTCTTCTGCAGATAATGAAAACCGATGAACAGTCTCTTCTCCAATGTCATATTTTGCTCTCTGCATACAACTGACGGGGAAGAAAAGATCAATAAACAAGAAGAGAACCTCAATACACATTCTAAAGTTTTATTGATATTTTTAAGGAATTACTAATATTTTCACATATCATAAATATAAGAAAAATGCTTTAAAGAATTACTTCCACTTCTTTTCATAGAAGTGTTTCAATTCATTATACAGAGATATCAGTTTAACTTGAAAAAAAAAAGGAATCCAGGTATTCCCCCCAGCAACCAAGGATAGTGGTTACCAATTCCAACAGATATTTTTCCATATAGAATACACAAACTTGATTGACCGGCTCATATCACATGACCCCTGTTAAGCTAATGAGATAAACATTTCCTGCACCGCTTTTTGCTTTTTCTTAAGTTGAAAATTAACAAAACGATTCAAAGGCGTTATCATTGAGCTTACAGGTTAAGTAGCTTAGATGGGGCTGCTCGTAATACAGTCAATGCCTCCTTCCAACTCCATGGCCGTTCAGATAATGGGAGAAGGCGCTGCAAAATTGATAATCGCCACTCCCAATCTTCAATGAAACGATTACCAATTGAGATTCTCCACTCCAAAGCCTGCCTCCCAAACATGCTTAAACCATCAGTAGATGCATGCTCCTCCTCAGTTATGCTTGATGGAAGACTGTGACGTACAATACCAAGTAGCAACCCTATGAAAGATATAACCATTTTGTTTCCACCTTCATTTATGGTTAAATCAATATGTTCCAAGTCAAATTCAACAGACTGTTGAAAAAGGCTCCCTGGTGAGGCACAATGCGTCAAATTGAGAGAGAGATTATCCATATGTAAAAGTGAAATTATCACATTCACCATCAGTATCTGCATTTGAACAAAATGAACATCATGTAAATTTTGGAAATAAATAACAGGAAACTAAAATGGGAAGTCTACAAGCACTATTGGGAAAGTAAGACGATTCCAATACAAAAAGAAAAGATTCACCATATGAAGAACTTAAGGGTAACCTAACTATTTGCTACATGCCAAAATGATAATAACCGAGTTCCACTTATAAATAATTACTCTGATATATGCATAACCATCTGAAAACATTTTTATAGTAAATTCCAATCCAATAGGTTTTTCCAGAACAACTTGCAGTTTTCCATCAATGAAGAAAAGCACAAGATTAACACCCATAAGGAAACAAAATTCTTCAAAAAATAATGCAGACTGTAAGAGAAGTACCTTGCGTGGAATATTTTTTATGGCCGCTAAATGATTCTTAAGGTCTTGCAAATGACATAGTGCCACTTGATGAGTCTCTTTGTCACCAGTCATGCTCCTTTCCATCACTCCTAGCGCAAGAACAGTTGATTCCAAAGCATAACGCATGTGCATAAGTTCAATATCTTGCGCCCTGCCACATTAAGGGATATAAATAAAAACAGCATCCTAGGGACGGAAGTGATTTTCATAAGTGATACCCAGAAAAAGGACATGCATGAAAAATGGAATGAATTGCAGCCATGATAACAATATCTGTTATGCATTGAAGCACAACATCCATATTATGTGGCAACCAGGACAAATGTAAATGTTACACGCTGACAATTTAAGGGCAGTAGCTTCAATATCCATTTATAGTACTAACCTTACACTAAAAGATGCAAGTGGTAAATAGCAGTATCTTTAGCCAGACAGAAGAAATTGCATGCAACATTTTTCAGATAAAAATCATAAGTACATAACCCTCACAAAATCCAGTCAAGCAGGAATTTCTGGAATTTATTGGATAAAAATGTCAGGTAAATGGTGACTTCTTACTGTAGAAAACATGGAATCAGAAAATTGCTTTGCAACCACATCACATACCATCACTGGCACCAAGACTAACCCCATAAAATTGGATGCATAGTGCTCTATCTAGGGCCACATTAAATAAATACAAAACCTTGCAAACAAAAACCAACTTCCTGAACCAACCACAGCATTCACCAGTGCAGTACAATAAGTAACAATTGAGAATTGGATGATTGTATTTATATATTAGCCATAAATGGCATCGTTCAGAACAGTAGTTTTAATACAATCTGGGTAATCGTAATCAAACCCAATTGGCGAGGTGCAAGTTAAAGCCCAACTAGCCAAACCATGGGCAGCCATATTGGCCTCTCTATGAACATATTGTACTCAGATGCCTCTATTATTTGATAACAAATCATGCGCTTCTTGAAAGAATAGCCCAGCAATGGAACCACACAGTATAAAGCTTTAGGGATTGCATATATCCGAGGGTGACAATACTATAAAATGAAATCACTCGGTATAAATACCTTTTCCGTGCCTCAAGAGTAGAAGCAATGGGCTGCATGCTAATCAATTCAAAAGCATCTCAAAACTTTATGCTTGGAACAGCATCAAACAGTACCTACAGAAGAGAAATCTAGTTAGAGAGAAATACCACATTAAAAGGAGAAAAGCACTGCTTACAGCTTGCAACCAAAAATTTCACGTAAATGCCTCTATAACAACAATCCTTAACATGGGAGCAATACACACTCAAAAACATAAGCAGGCTGTGAGTGAGTGAGTGAGAGTGAGTGTGAGTGAGTGAGTGTGGTGAGTGAGTGAGTGAGTGAGTGAGTGAGTGAGTGAGTGAGTGAGTGAGTGAGTGAGTGAGTGAGTGAGCGAGTGAGTGAGCGAGTGAGCGAGTGAGTGAGCGAGTGAGAGTGAGTGAGTGTCAAATTAACACTTCAAATACTATTGATTTGTCAAATAGATATACATTCCATACAGAAATTACTTACACTAGCACACATAAAATTTAAGCACTTAGTGAGTAGTTCGATTTACCATTTTCTTTGTCCAGCAATGATGCATCGATTTCAAACAACCCAAATTAAGATTTCCCATTAAAACATTTTAGAGATGTATTCTGTTAATGATTTCTCTATTGATCACATAGCATCAGGGTTATTGTTGACAAACAGTTAGTTTTTCTCCTTTTGCGCCTGGGATGAGCAACAAGTCATTATTAATAGAAGCCCAGAAAGAATGAGGTAAAACTATGCAACCTAGACCAAGCAAATTCCAGAATATCCATCAACCTCAAAAGAAAAGGATATGTTTAAGAAAAAAAAATATACAACTACTTACAGGTGCATACATATTAGCAAATTGTAAGATTTGAATATTCTAGTGACCACTTAGATTCTTACAACATGAAAATTATTTTTTGTATGATGGTATAGCGTGGAGTGTGTTATAGTAAATTATGGTCGTGATGTTTGTCAGGGTGCTTTGTTTGTGTTCAAAAATATATCTTGGCCCATCTAGTTGGCAAAGCTTTCATGTTCCATTTTAAGTGTAAAATGTTTTATACTGCACCAGATACATTACTGTTCATTGTACTATGAATAAAATTGTACTCAAAAGTGGTTATGGAGCCTTACCCGGAGAGGAGTCTGAACAGAAAGCCTTTCCAACACAAAATTTTCAACAAATGTGTCTAACTTAGCATCTTCACTTCCAAATACTATGTTTTCATGTCCAGAAAATCGTAATGAAA